>JAWPHD010007156.1:0-133335 GCA_037043455.1 Cyrtodaria siliqua
ATAAACCAAGCCACGAATTTACTTGCGACATTTACAGGTACTTAAACCAAGTCACGTCTTTACTTGCGACATTTGCAGGTACATACACCAAGTCATATATTTACTTGCGACATTTGCAGGTATATAAACCAAGCCATGCCTTTACTTGCGACATTTGCAGGTATATAAACCAAGTCATATATTTACTTACGTCATTTGCAGGTATATAAACCAAGCCATGTCTTTACTTGCGACATTTGCAGGTATATAAACCAAGCCATGTCTTTACTTGCGACATTTGCAGGTATATAAACCAAGCCATGTCTTTACTTGCGACATTTGCAGGTATATAAACCAAGCCATGTCTTTACTTGCGACATTTGCAGGTACATACACCAAGTCATATCTTTACTTGCGACATTTGCAGGTATATAAACCAAGCCATGTCTTTACTTGCGTCATTTGCAGGTATATAAACCAAGCCACGTCTTTACTTGTGACATTTGCAGGTACATACACCAAGTCATATCTTTCCTTGCGACATTTGCAGGTATATAAACCAGTCATGTCTTTACTTGCGACATTTGCAGGTATATAAACCAAGCCATATCTTTACTTGCGACATTTGCAGGTATATAAACCAAGCAACGTCTTTACTTGCGACTTTTGCAGGTATATAAACCTAGCCATATCATTACTTGCGACATTTACAGGTATATAAACCAAGCCATGTCTTTACTTGCGACATTTGCAGGTATATAAACCAAGCCAAGTCTTTACTTTCGACATGTGTAGGTATTTAAACCAAGCCACGTCTTTACTTGCGACATTTGCAGGTATATAAACCAAGTCATATCTTTACTTGCGACATTTGCAGGTATATAAACCAAGTCATATATTTACTTGCGACATTTGCAGGTATATAAACCAAGTCATATCTTTACTTGCGACATTTGCAGGTACATAAACCAAGTCATGTCTTTACTTGCGACATTTGCAGGTATATAAACCAAGTCATATCTTTACTTGCGACATTTGCAGGTATATAAACCAAGCAACGTCTTGACTTGCGGCATTTGCAGGTATATAAACCAAGCCACAAATTAATTGCGACATTTGCAGGTACATACACCAAGTCATATCTTTACTTGCGACATTTGCATGTATATAAACCAAGCCATGTCTTTACTTGCAACATTTGCAGGTATATAAACCAAGTCACGTCTTTACTTGCGACATTGGCAGGTCTATAAACCAAGCCACGTATTATTTGCGACATTTGCATGTATAAAAACCAAGCCATGTCTTTACTTGCGGCATTTGCAGGTATATAAACCAAGCCACGTCTTTACTTGCATCATTTGCAGGTACATAAACCAAGCCATGTCTTCATTTGCGACATTTGCTGGTACATAAACCAAGCCACGTCTTCACTGGAGGCATTTTCAGGTATATAAACCAAGCCACGTTTTTACTTGCGGCATTTGCAGGTATATAAACCCAAACCATGTCTTCATTTGCGACATTTGCAGGTACATAAACCAAGCCACGTCATCACTTGAGGTATTTTCAGGTATATAAACCAAGCCACGTTTTTACTTGCGGCATTTGCAGGTATATAAACGAAGCCACGTTTTTACTTGCGGCATTTTCAGGTATACAAACCAAGCCACATCTTTACTTGCAACAATTTCAGGTATATAAACCAATCCACGTCTTTACTTGCGACATTTGCAGGTATATAAACCAACGCACGTCTTTACTTGCGACATTTGTAGGTATATAAATTAACCAAGCCACGTCGTCATTTGCAGCAGTTGTAGGTATATAAACCAAGCAAAGTCGTCACTTGCGACATTTGCAGGTATTTAAACTAAGCCATGTCTTTACTTGCGGCATTTGCAGGTATATAAAGCAAGCCACATCTTTACTTGCGGCATTTGCAGGTATTTAAACCAAGCCATGTCTTTATTTGCGACATTTGCAGGTACATAAACCAAGCCACGTCTTCACTTGAGGCATTTGCAGGTACAACTGTATATAAACCAAGCCACGTTTTTACTTGTGGCATTTGTAGATATATAAACCAAGCCATATCTTTACTTGCGACATTTGCAGGTATATAAACCAAGGCACGTATTATTTGCGACATTTGCATGTATAAAACCCAAGCCATGTCTTTACTTGCGGCATTTGCAGGTATATAAACCAAGCCACGTCTTTACTTGCATCATTTGCAGGTACATAAACCAAGCCATGTCTTCATTTGCGACATTTGCAGGTACATAAACCAAGCCACGTCTTCACTGGAGGCATTTTCAGGTATATAAACCAAGCCACGTTTTTACTTGCGGCATTTCCAGGTATATAAACCCAAGCCATGTCTTCATTTGCGACATTTGCAGGTACATAAACCAAGCCACGTCATCACTTGAGGTATTTTCAGGTATATAAACCAAGCCACGTTTTTACTTGCGGCATTTGCAGGTATATAAACGAAGCCACGTTTTTACTTGCGGCATTTTCAGGTATACAAACCAAGCCACATCTTTACTTGCAACATTTTCAGGTATATAAACCAATCCACGTCTTTACTTGCGACATTTGCAGGTATATAAACCAACGCACGTCTTTACTTGCGACATTTGTAGGTATATAAATTAACCAAGCCACGTCGTCATTTGCAGCAGTTGTAGGTATATAAACCAAGCGACGTCGTCACTTGCGACATTTGCAGGTATTTAAACCAAGCCATATCTTTACTTGCGACATTTTGCAGGTATATAAACCAAGCCATATCTTTACTTGCGACATTTGCAGGTATATAAACAAAGCCACGTCTTTATTTGCGACATTTGCAGGTATATAAACCCATATCTTTACTTGCGACTTTTGCAGGTATATAAACCAAGCAACGTCTTTACTTGCGACTTTTGCAGGTATATAAACCAAGCCATATCTTTACTTGCGACATTTTCAGGTATATAAACCAAGCCATGTCTTTACTTGCGACATTTGCAGGTATATAAACCAAGTCATATCTTTACTTGCGACATTTGCAGGTATAAAAACCAATTCATATCTTTACTTGCGACATTTGCAGGTATATAATCCAAGTCATATATTTACTTGCGACCTTTGCAGGTATATAAACCAAGACATGTCTTTACTGGCGACATTTGCAGGTATATAAACCAAGCCATATCTTTACTTGCGACATTTGCAGGTATATAAACCAAGCCATGTCTTTACTTTCGACATTTGCAGGTATATAAACCAAGCCATGTCTTTACTTGCGTCATTTGCAGGTATATAAACCAAGCAACGTCTTTACTTGTGATATTTGCAGGTACAAAAACCAAGTCATATCTTTACATGCGACATTTGCAGGTATATAAACCAAGTAATATCTTTACTTGCGACATTTGCAGGTATATAAACCAAGTCATATCTTTACTTGCGACATTTGCAGGTATATAAACCAAGTCATATATTTACTTGTGACATTTGCAGGTATATAAACCAAGTCATATCTTTACTTGCGACATTTGCAGGTACATAAACCAAGTCATATATTTACTTGCGACATTTGCAGGTACATAAACCAAGTCATGTCTTTACTTGCGACATTTGCAGGTATATAAACCAAGGCACGTCTTTACTTGCAACATTTGCAGGTATATAAACCAAGTCACGTGTTACTTGCGACATTGGCAGGTATATAAAAAAGCCAAGTCTTTATTTGCGACATTTGCAGATATGTTAACCAAACCACGTATTACTTTCGACATTTGCATGTATAAAAACCAAGCCGTCTTTACTTGCAACATTTGCAGGTATATAAACCAAGTCACGTCTTTACTTGCGACATTGGCAGGTATATAAACCAAGCCATGTCTTAACTTAGCTATGTCTTTACTTGCGTCATTTGCAGGTACATAAACCAAGTCATATCTTTACTTGCGACATTTGCAGGTATAAAAACTAAGCCATGTCGAACTTGAAGATTTCTTTAAGGTTTTGACCTTTTTATGTAATCGCAGAGTTGAGCAGATTTTTTTTTTTTTACTTTGAAAACTTCAAAGTCCTGTAAGTCCAAACAAGTTTGTGTATGTTCACCTCAACAAAGCTCTACAACTGTATAAGGCCAGCATTCTATGATTATTCATTTAAGGATGTTGGCTGGGCAAGTTTTGACATCTTCAAGTCTAAACATTTTATTTTTTAAATCATAGTTTTATTAGACAACAGGATTGTTTCATTTTTTCTATTCTAGTAGATATAGATATAATGTAGGATTGAAGATGGTAACATACCAAATTTTAAGCAAATTTTTTTTTTCATATTTGTTCCGTCATTTGTGATCATTTTTTGTTGTCAACAAAATAGGGGGTATGGGTAGCTCTGAGTAGAATTTATCCTTTTGCTATAGAATAAATCAGATTTTTGTTTTTCAGTAGTGGAATACATATATAAAAGTAGACACTGAGCTAATTTTATTTTCGATCTCCATGTCAATATTGTGTGTACAGTATTTTACATTGAAAATGTCAAAATAACTCCAAAATGGGTGCAATTTAAAGAATTTTTGAAAAAAATCATTAGAAGCCTGGTGACCTATATATTTTTTTACTTGTTTTGAAAGACATGTCATAGGACCTTGACATATACAAGTTTTAAAAAAAGTTGATCATTAAAGCATATTTTTTCATCCTGAATTAATTTTTCAGTAAAAACAAAAGTGGGTGCTTTTTAAAGTAAAAAGACGAACGAGGATTACAATTGCTTTTGTATGATTTAAAAGATATGTATATATGCATTCGAAAATTAATTGTTGTTTTTCAATAAACGTAATGTTATGAAAACAATTGTGAAAATGTTCAATTAACAATATTTTTACTCTTTTTAGTGAAATTTTGAAGTTAGAAATATGTGCCTTCTTCAATGACGTCTAGTGGGAAAAAAAGCGTTGTGACCTAGCCTTTTTTTCATAATTTTGTTTCTAAATTATACTAAAGAAGCTTTAAATATGAATTTAAAAAAAATCTCATCACTACGTCCTTTCCCAGCCAACCTCCTTAACAAAACCCGTCACAGGAAAAAAACATTAAAAAAAATTAATTATAAACAAATTTGAAAGTTTTTATTAGTACACTGGTACATACCCTTCATAATAAATTAGTAAACCCAGCAAACAACATGAAATTGCAATTCTGATTGGAGGAGTCAGTAAACAAATACGTCTACCATTGCCCGAGTACCACCAACTTACACTGTAAATCTTTTCAAGATGTATAACTGCAGTAGATTAAGGGCTATTCCATTAAAACATACCCGGGACCCCAGGAAGGTAATTTAATAAACATCTATGGGTAAACCCTATTTTCTGAAATTTGGTTCTTTATATTAAATGTTGCATCTATAAGTGGGTGTTCAATTTCAAAAGTGCCTTTTCTGGGGTCGCATGTACGTTTTAATGGAATATCCCTAAGCAGTGATACGAAATATAAATGAACAATGTACTTATTATGTTCAACTACATGGTAGATGTATTCTACTGAAACCGTAGTCCTTCTGTCCTTCTGCTTATTTAGTTATAACTGAATTGAATTGGGTTTTAAGGCGCACCAACACATGAAAGGTTTTATGGCGCCTAACAGGAATGAACATGCCAGGCTCATCCTCCATTTACATCAAAATAAACTATGGAGAATGGGCCTGGAGAATGTGCCTAGAACCTTCTCACCTGCAGAACTGTAGAATTGCTGCAAATTCTATTGTAGACACTACATTTACACTGGAGCCATGTTTTTTGTTTTTCTGCCACTGCTCTAGTGATTTGAGCGAGATGGCACCTGAAAGAATGCAGGAGTCATGATGAAGACCTTTAAGTTTTAGGTATTGAACTGAAAAACAGGACCGTGTCCCTGACTCCACATATTGATTGTAACATACTTGAACCGGGCTCGACGTTAACTTTATGTACAGCTTGCCCATAGGGCAAGTTAACTCTGAAATTTACTTGCCCATGCCAGTTTGTTGGTTGCCCAATTATTTAGACCCAAAGTTTTTATTTTATAAGGATATACTGTTTGTACGCTATTACTAATCAATTCAAGCATATATATACTTGTATTTGTATAGCAAAATGTTCGTCAACGAACAATAGTCTTAACAATCTTGATCGTCCAAGTGTTTAATGGTGAATACTGATTAGAAAATACCATTCTATTCTATTATGTTAAGTCAAGACTTAATTTAGACTGTAGCACAGTCTATCGATCGTAATCAATTGCGATCATAAGCAATTGCGTTTAGATGCAAGGTAAGATATTTCCATAGTAAATGAAAGCATCGCGTTACCAAAATGGCGTGGAAATGGCGTGGAAATGGCGTGGAAATGCGGACGAAAATAAAGCATCATTAGACAAGTGTTTTGTCATGTTATATATAGTCCTTATCACTCCCTTGTGAAGTTGCCCGACGGGATTGAGCCTTTGATACTTTATCTGACCGGATCAATGTTTACCTACCCGGGGCATGCGGTCAGTCCTTAACGTCGAGCCCTGCTTGAATCGAAGTAAGTATAGCGAGATTATTTAACTGCTGGGAGAAATTATAGGCAAATCCTTCAGAAGATTTTTAATCAAAATTGATTGTGTGCCCAGTATAGTACAAAGAAAGATGGTAGATATGTGGTTCTTTTCACAAATGAGCTGATGCAAGAGAAAAAGAAAAAAAACTTATGCCATCGACTTCCTTATATATCAAACCCAGCAGTTAAATAATATATTAATTACATTTTAAATCAGTTTGCGTAAGACTTCTTTCACCTGATTGAACGTTCTCTGAAAACAGCGTCGACATCCCAGTGCCCAAGTCATACTCAAAATACGCTTATTAAATTTTGAGGTTCTGAAGGACCCTCAAGTGTATCCAGCCATTACTAGACTAGACGCTTGCAAGAAAAAAGGCCTGATACAAATTAATGCTATTTAAATAAGACAGACAGCTGTCTTGAATGCATTAATAAGTGGAAAGGAAATAGGCAATATTTTTATGGTAATGACTAAGAGCAAAGATTTTACATTACTGCTTTGTCCAAAACTTTTTTTTTAACAATAAGCATTGTAAGTAAATACGTAAAAAAAAAATATGCGTAAAACACGCATTGTGCATGCAGAGGGGTAGGACCCCCCCACCACCCCCACATTCATATTCATTTTGTCGTTTTTTGTTCATGCTCATTAAAGGTCTTCATCATGACCCCTGCACTGTTTCAGGTGCCATCTCGCTCACATCACTAAGAGCAGTGGCAGAAAAACAATAAACGTAGCTCCAGCGTAAATGGAGTGTCTACAATAGAATTTGCAGCAACTCTGCAGTTCAGGTTGAGAAGGTCCTAGGCCCATTATCCATATTTTATCTCGATGTACACAGAGGATGAGCCTGGCATGTTCATGCCTGTTAGGCGCCATATATCATGTGTTGGTTCGCCCTAAATCCCAATTCAATTCAATTCAAAGCTTTATTGAAATCATGACTAACTCTCATTGCTCTATGAAACATGTTCATTTCCTCTTGTATAATAATTACTTCTTGCATGTATCTTACACAAGGGGGCAGATACAAATCCTGTACACCCACAATAATGTAGAAAATATCAACAGTTGCATGATGTCATTGTGTAAATACACTGAACAAAACGTCTATGAATGAACGTCAATGCGCACAAAAATCAATATTAAGTATGCCATTTTTTATCAAAACTTTGGCAGTGCCTTAGAACCTATCAAAACAGTTATCCCTCATGCTGGAATTCCCTTTCTGCATGGGATACTCTTTACAATTAACATGACGCCAGTTGTCAATCATTTATCCATTTCAACCAATCACTCCAATACGACACCTCCGACAAACAACAGCACTTGCAACCGTATAAACTCCAACATCAACAACAAGGCAGAGATACCAATGTAGTGGCATTATGTTAATTTCATAATGAATGACACTACTTCTTGAGGTTTAAATATAATCTTTCTTCAGTTTAAAGTCTAAGAAGTTGTCTGGAATTCATCTAGTCTGGTTCCTTTACAATCACCTCTGACAATTTCACTATGTTTTCTTCAATCCAAGCCTGTACCCTGATGAATAACAGGTTTGTGTTCCAGTCGGCACATAGAAACTTAATATACCTGCCTATTTCCAATGTATTTAATTTTCATCCCAGTCAACGCACAGAAACCTAATAAGTTTGCATATTTCCAATGTATTTAATTTCATCCCAGTCAACACACAGAAACTAAATGAGCTTGCATATTTTAAATGTATTTACTTCTAAATACATATCATTATTTATTAAGTGCTGTCTTTGTACTTGGAGAAAAAAAATCTTTTTATTAATACATGTATGACCTTTCTGTGTGTTTTTCTAAACACTTTGAACTGTTTTTTCTCCCAACGAGTTCCTTCAAGTCAGGGTCTAAGAAGGTGATTAAAACTTTCATCCAGTCAGGTTCTTCAGGAGCTTTAATCGACCAGCTCTGTAATCCTCCTCGTCGACACTGACTAGTAAACGTAGTGGCTCTTCACCTACAGCCTGCTGCAAGGTTTCTGGAAAAAAAAATCATTATTAATGGGCATTATTATATGCACTATTTTCAAACAAGATTTATTTAAAATGGCTCCGACAACCAAAATGTCATTAAAAATAAATGAGATATGACCTATTGAAAATTTGCAAAGAACATACATGGAGGCGGCCAACTTTGAATAATGACGTCATCGCGTCTTTTTACTATATTCGACATACTGACAAAATATATTATAAAGCAAAGAAAATCACTGCTAATTGATTAAAAATAAATGTACAGATGTAAAATATATAAAGTGTTATTTTTCATTTCCAGTGATTTTCTTTGCTGGTAAAAAGATGCGATGATGTTATTGTTCAAAGATTGCCGCCTCCATTTGTGTTTCTTTGCAAATTTTCAATAGGTCAAACCTCCTTTAATTTTCATGGCATTTTGATAATTCTTTTAGATTTTTTCAAGTTTTTCAGAGCCCATTGAAATAAAAATTGTATGAACATAGTGCATCAACCCCTTTAAGTGTAATAAACACTCAAATTACACAGAATAGCAGTGGCTATCATTTCAAGTTGTCAGATGGGAAAGGCTTAAGTCAAACAAGAGCCTACATGTATAACAGGGTGCCAGAGCTGTAGATCAGCTGAACAAAACACTGTTTTTTAAAATGTGAGTATCTTTACTCATCAAGTTACTAAAATTATACTCAAAACTTTTAAAAATCATGTGTATTTTATTTGTACATCATGTATGTATTGTCCAGTGGAACAGTTTATTCCATATTTAAATGATGAAAATTGTTCTAAGCAGAGGTTTCTATTAATAAAAACAAAGGCCACACAGTGTTTCTTTTTACTTACGGTAACATCCATTTAATCAGAATGATAGTAACAATTTCTTTTAAAATGCATTAAATGGATTCACATCCATTTTGGCATGAACTATTTAAAAATGTTTTTTCAATCTGAACATGTTCCTTATTACTCATTCATTTTGTATCTGATGAGTAAATACTCATTGCAGTCAAAGTGTATATACTGGATACAGAAGATCTTCTATGTAGAGCAAATCAGAATAGGTAATAGTAAGTAGGAATTAAGCTAGAATAAGTATTGAGCAGAACAGAGCAAGACCATTATGTAGGTCAATGTCTGCTGGTGATCTCATTTTGGTTATATATTAAAGCAGGGAGTTTAACCCTTAACCGCTTTATATAAATATATATATATATATATATATGCACAAGGGGGTGATGATGGATATGCCTGTTTCATGCTAAATTGTGTTTTTTAGCGCGTCCATTTGCAGCATATTTATTCTAATTGGGGTTCAAACTTGGGACGGTTTTGTGTTTATTATAATAAGGTCACCAGGTACGTCAAAGTCAGTTACAGTGACCTCATGTTTGTATTGGTCAGTCATGGTCATGATGACTTTCTGGTTAGTCATGGTGACCTATTTGTTGTATTGGTCAGTGATGGTGACTTATTGGTTAGTCATGGTTACCGCATTTTTTGTATTGGTCAGTCGTGGAGACCTGATTGTGCAGTCTATATTTTAGATCGGAAAGTCTGTTACCTTCATTTGTTCACTTGTTGAATGTGCACTACTTTGTATTGGTCAGTCATTGTGACCTACCTACATTTTCTGTTGGCCAATCAAGGTGACCTATTGGTCAGTCATGGTGACCTATTGTCAATCATGGTGACCTGTTGGTTAGTCATTGTGACCACTTTTTTGTATTGGTCAGTCAAGGTGACCTATTGATCAGTCATGGTGACCTATTGGTCAGTCATGGTGCCCTATGTTTTGTATTGGTCAGTCATGGTGACCTACATTTGTATTGGTCAATCAAAGTGACCTATTAATCAGTCATGGTGACTTTTTGGTTAGTCATGGTGACCTATTTTTTGTATTGGTCAGTCATGGTGACCTATTTTTTGTATTGGTCAGTCAAGGTGACGTATTGATCAGTCATGGTGACCCATTTTTTATATTTTGTATTAGTCACTCAATGTGACCTATTGGTCAGTCATGGTGATCTATTGGTCAGTCATGGTGACCTATTTTTGATATTTTATATTGGTCACTCAATGTGACCTGTTGATCATTCATGGTGACCTATTTATCAGTCATGGTGCCCTATGTTTTGTATTGGTCAGTCATGGGACCTAATTTTGTATTGGTCAGTCAAGGTCACCTATTAGTCAGTCATTGTGCCTTTTTTGGTTAGTCATGATGACCTATTTGTTTTACTGGTCAGTCAGTAATGGTGACTTATCGGTTAGTCAGATTTTTTTGTATTTTGTATTGGTCAGTCAAGGTGACCTATTGGTCAAGGTCATGGTGGCCTATTTTTATATTGTGTATTGGTCACTCAAGGTGACCTATTGGTCATTCATGGTGACCTATTGTTCAGTCATGGTGACCTATTGGTCAGTCATGGTGACTTTCTGGTTAGTCATGGTGGCCTATTTGTTGTATTGGTCAGTCATGGCGACTTATGGGTTAGTCATGGTGACCGCATTTTTGTATTGGTCAGTCGTGGCGACCTACTTTGTATTGGTCAGTCATTGTGACCTACCTACTTTTTCTGTTGGTCAATCAAGGTGATCTATTGGTCAGTCATGGTGACCTATTGTCAATCATGGTGACCTGTTGGTCAGTCATTGTGACCACTTGTTTGTATTGGTCAGTCAAGGTGACCTATTGATCAGTCATGGTGACCTATTGGTCAGTCATATGCCCTATGTTTTGTATTGGTCAGTCATAACTGAACTGAATGTTGTTTAACGGCTCATCAACACAGTATAGGTTATTTAGAGCCGCCCCAGAGAGAGGGGAAGGATACATAGGAATCCGGGAACCGTGCCCTACTATTATTATCGAATAGATTCCTATGGTTCTTTAACGTGCTCGGAGGATAGACCGATACACGGGACCATCCGGTTTACGTCCCTATCCGACGGACGAGGCTAAGGGTAAGTGACTTGCCCAAGAACACACCGACGAAACTCAGTGGCACCACGGAGGATTGAACCCGGGGCCTCAGGTTACAAATCCGCCGCGCTATCGACTGCGCCATGCCAACCCTCTTTGTCAATCATGGTGACCTGTTGGTCAGTCATTGTGACCACTTTTTTGTATTGGTCAGTCAAGGTGACCTATTGGTCAGTCATGGTGCCCTATGTTTTGTATTGGTCAGTCATGGTGACCTATTTTTGTATTGGTCAGTCAAGGTGACCTATTGTTCAGTCATGGTGACCTATTGGTCAGTCATGGTGACCTATTTTTGTATTGGTCAGTCAAGGTGACCTATTGTTCAGTCATGGTGACCTATTGGTCAGTCATAGTGACTTTTTGGTTAGTCATGATGACCTATTTGTTGTATTGGTAGGTCATGGTGACTTATCGGTTAGTCAGATTTTTTTGAATGTTGTATTGGTAAATCAATGTGACAGTCATGTTTTTTATTGGTCAGTCATGGTGACCTATTTTTGTATTGGTCAGTCAAGGTGACCTATCAGTCAGTCATGGTGACTTTTTGGTTAGTCATGATGACCTATTTGTTGTATTGGTCAGTCATTGTGACTTATTGGTTAGTCAGATTTTTTTATATTTTGTATTGGTCAGTCAATGTGACCTATTGGTCAGTCATGGTGACCTATTGTTTGTATTGGTCAGTCATGGTTACCTACTGGTCAGTCATGGTGACTTTTTGGTTAGTCATGGTGATCTATTTGTTGTATTGGTTAGTAATGGTGACCCCATTTTTGTATTGGTCAGTCGTGGCGACCTTCTTTTTTGTACTGGTCAGTCATGGTGACTTTTTGGTTAGTCATGGTGACCTATTTGTTGTATTGGTTAGTCATGGTGACCCCATTTTTGTATTGGTCAGTCGTGGCGACCTACTTTTTTGTATTGGTCAGTCATGGATACCTATCTCATGGTGACCTATTTTTTGTATTTTGTATTGGTCAGTCAAGGTGACCTATTTTTTGAATTGGTCAGTCACGAGGCTCTATGTTTTGTATTGATCAGGCATGGTGACCTCATTTTTGTAAAGTTCCGTTGTGGTGACCTACCCTTTTTTATTTGTCAGTCATGGCGACCTACCTTTGTATTGGTCAGTCATGGTAACCTATTTTTCTATTGGTCACTCAAGGTGACCTATTGTTCAGTCATGGTGACCTATTGGTCAGTCATTGTGACCTACCTACATTTTCTGTTGGCCAATCAAGGTGACCTATTGGTCAGTCATGGTGCCCTATGTTTTGTATTGGTCAGTCATGGTAACCTACATTTGTATTGGTCAATCAAAGTGACCTATTAATCAGTCATGGTGACTTTTTGGTTAGTCATGGTGACCTTTTTTTTGTATTGGTCAGTCATGGTGACCTATTTCTTGTATTGTTCAGTCAAGGTGACCTATAAGTCAGTCATGGTGACATATTGGTCAGTCATGGTGACCCATTTTTATATTTTGTATTAGTCACTCAATTTGACCTATTGGTCAGTCATGGTGATCTATTGGTCAGTCATGGTGACCTATTTTTGATATTTTATATTGGTCACTCAATGTGACCTATTGGTCAGTCACGGCGACCTATTTTTTGTATTGGTCAGTCAAGATGACCCATTGGTCAGTCATGGTGACCTATTTTTTATATTTTATATTGGTCACTTAAGGTGTCCTATTGTTCAGTCATGGTGACCTATTGATCAGTCATGGTGACCCTTTGTTAGTCATGATGACCTATTTTTGTATTGAAGTGCATTTTCTATATAAAACTTTTTAAGACAGTATATAATAGTGCCTTAGGAACTGGACCAATAGGGTCACAAAATAATCTTTTGATTATTTTTTTGAATTTGTGGCCTCCCATTTGTCTTAAACTAAAACGTTTTTGGACATATCTAATTGCTGATCTGTATTGCATGAATAATATGCTTAAACATATGATAGAATAACCAAGAAAATTTGAAACCCCCAAAATGTTAATTCTCGCTAAATATGGAAACTTCAAGAGCAGTGCACGAACATTCCTCGTCCGCTCGCCATGATGAGTGCTCATTAATGCAGGACGAATAGAAATTCAGATCAATTCTTTAACAATTTATCAATTTGACCATTCAAATATTACGTAGGACATGTAACTCGGAAACAAAGTTTCCTGCCCTGAAGGGTGTCGTGTGTTTCTTTAATAGTTACTTTAATAATTACTTAAATAATTACACTTCAAATAACTCTAGCTCAGAGCACCGGTACATGTATGTCCATCAGACATCGGTTTTTGGTCCATTAGACATGGGTGTTGATCAGAATTATGACATTTTCTAAAGATGAAGTTCACAAAGAATAAAAGTTACATTTTTCTCCAAAAGTTCTGGCCTAATATTTATCAAACTTTTCAGCACAAGAATTGGACTCTACTCAAAACTTCATATTTTTTTTTAATTTGAAATAAAAACAATTTTACAAGCAAATTATTATATTTACCTACAGAAATGAGTAATTCCAAAGGTAATTTAAACAGAAAATGTCTGAAAATCACAATTCTTACCCATACTTTTGTGTTGATAGGGTTTGCAAAAAAATGAGATTTTGAGTCTGAGACTGATTCTTGTGCTCAAAACTTTGATGAATTTAGGACGTTAACTTGTAATGTATTTCAAAACACAAGAGCTTACAGTTACTAAAATAACTGTTAAACGTCAAGGACATTTTTAAAAAAACAAAACCATTTCTTCAGTTTACATGTAGTTGATATTTTGTGCTTGTGTTTTTCTATTTTGATAAATGACAAGGGAACACTTATTAAAAGACAAGAGCTCTAAAATACGTCGCAGATTTCTGTCATTTAATCCAAACTTACACTATCAGAAAACACTTAAAGGATTTCAATACATTAGTTAATGAATAATGAACAGAGAGCAAGGCTATAAATAAAAGGCACAGATGCAGGCACTGAACTCAGTTTTTAAAGATACAAGCGGCAATCTTGAAGCATTTATCTAACATTAAAATCTCGATTTTGGTTCTCAGACCCTCAGACCCTAATTTTTGTAAAAATGAAGGTAGAAAAAATCATAAAGTTTTTTGTTTGAAAATGGTAAGAAAGTAACTGGGATCCGTATTTTGGTCCCACATTTCAAGCAACCATGTGATCGTGTAAAAAAAATTACAGTATCAAGTTATATAGATTTTTTCTGGTCAATGTTTTTGTTTTACAATGTGTCTAACATCATTACAAGATCTGAGAACCAAAAAACTAAAGACCCTGGCCTAAAATTAATTAAATATCTTTCTGACTTTAAACGGCTTCCATATATAATTACATATTGAGGTACTATTTTTCTCCGTTATTCTGCCAAAGGTCAGTGCATATTAATTGTTCAATCATCATACTGTACTCAACAATTAGTAAGACGTAACTAGAAGGGTGTTCCACGGAACACTTGTGTCGCCTGTGCTTATTTCAGCAAGTACAATTTTGTTTTTAAGTGTTAAAGTTTATGAAAAGGCACATAAATCTGCTTTGGATAACTGATACAGAAGGAATGTATGAAGTTTCATGAATATTTTGCCAAGTTATGAGCTAGATTAGGTTGCAGGTTAAAGTTTCATGAAAAGGGACAAAACTCTGCCAAAATGAAAGTCAGAGTTATTGAACATTCCTTTGGTTAAGATGAAGATGTGTGTGAAGTTTCATGAACATAGGGCAAGTTTTTAAGTTATGGCAAGTTATGAGCTTGGTTAGGTTGCAGGTTAAAGTTTTAAGAAAACGGGCATAACTCTGCTGAAATGAAAGTAAGAATTATTGGTCATGTGTAACAGTATTATGTGTAGTTAGATGAAAATGTAAGTGAAGTGTCATGAACATAGGTCAAATACCTTTCAAGGGGGTCCCAAAGGGGGTGTGTGTTCACGTGATCACGTAAAATAAAAACAAGGATCACGTCTTCACGTGAAAATAGCAGAACTTTCACATTTCACGTTAAATGTTAAAACAGCAAAACAAAACCACACACAACCACACACAAACTTGAGCCGTCAGATGTATTCTGAGGCTTTCAAATTGACAACAGCATTCTGGCATTTCGGGGGAGGCTCGGGGGAGGAGGAGGGACACTAAAAAGACTGAAAAGGTCTAAAAATTCACGTTTCACGTCACCGTATCACGCGATCACGTTTTACAAAGACCAAAATCACGGATCACGCTGATATAATTTTCACGCAATCACGCAAAAATAATATTTGTTTCACGTGTCACGTTTTTAAAAACACCCCGATCACGTTTTCACGCAAAACCCCTTTGGGACCCTCTTTCAAGTTATGGCCAGTTATAAGCTTGGTTAGGCTGCAGGTTAAAGTTTTATGAAAGGGTGCATAACTCTGCCAAACTGAAAGTCAGAGTTATTGGTCATGTGTAACAACATTTCTTAGGTTAAGCTGAAAATGTGTGTGAAGTTTCATGAACACAGTTCACACAATGTTCAAGTTATGGACAAGGCTAGCTTGCAGATTAAAGTGTGACAGAAGACAGACGACAGACACAGTGACTCCTTAGTGTCTGCCATGCTACGCAGGCGACACAAAAACAATATCCTTTGATCTATTCCAATAATTATTAACCAAGATTTGCTACAAAGCAAATTATGTGTAAGAGTTAACGGGTAAACCATGAGTTTTAAAAAAAATCAAGATTACCGTCTGTCCCTTTAAACTCAATTAGCAAGTTCTGGTATCGTTTTTCTTATTGGAATATGGATTGGTTTACTTGTGTGTGGGCTCCAGGGAAATCATTAACCCTTTCGCTGCCAAATTTCAAATGTCGTCTGCTAAAATTCAAATATTTATATTTAAAGTTTTATGGAAAACATTCTTACTGAATGACGAACAGTGTAAACCCTGATCAGCCTGCCCATAGTGTGCATGTTGATCAGGGTCTACACTGGTTATAAAATCAATGTTTTCGACTGTGGCAGCGAAAGGGTTAAAGTGTGAAAAGGCAGTGCAAACAAACTTCTGTACAAGGGAGATTACAAATGAATGTGATGTGGAAAAACAACACACTACAGTTGTTGTTCTTTCAAACACAGTGACTAGAGGGGTGTTCCATGCCATGTGCTTATTTAAAGTTATGAGGTAGGTCAGGTTGCAGTTTAACGTTCTATAGAAAGAGGGGCATAATTCTGCCAAAATGAAAGTCAGAGTTAATGGACATGTGTAAAAACATTCCTTGAGGTAAAATGAATATGGTTATCAAGTTTCATGAACATATGTCAAAGACTTTGCAAATTATGGCCAAGGTCAGGTTGCAGGTTAAAGTGTGACAAATGGATGGACGACGACGGACGACAACAGACAAAGTGATCCCTAAGTATCTGCCATGTCAAGAGGACACAGACGATGACCAAGTGATGACAATAGATAGATTTTTTTTCCTTTTAAAAGGATCGACAAATAATTTCTTCCAATGATGTATGCTCGAAATGTGTATAAACACATGGACGAAATTCTTACCAGTGATAAAAACTCCCTTGAGTGCCTCTAAAAGAGAACCGTTTATATAATCCCTCCAAAATGCGTCGAGGTAGGTCAACTCTGAAAACTTAATATCACATACAACGGAGCCCAGATCTCTAGACTTGAGTATGGTGCTGGCCTGACTGAACTTGTCAAACTGTCTCTCCAGGAGATGTTCTTTATTCGTGGCTATGTTTCCAGCGAGGGCATCCTGATGGTCAACATACTCCGCCTTCACCCGTAGTCTCACATCTGGAATGCAGCAAGACCATATTTAGTTACAACTTATTAACTTTGAAGTTTGAGTCAAATGCTTACTTTCTTCTAATATGACTCATTAAAATCCTAAAATTTTAGACCATTTCCATAGAGTGAATCATTGATTTTGGCATTATGATGGAAATTGCTGACATAAACAATTGTGTAGATAAAACACTGCAAATTTATTACTAATGTATGGTGGCATATTTCTGCCACGAGATAGCTAGATAATTTATTGTGTATTTTTCGCGATAATGGTACATTTTCTCTTTAATTTTCAACAATTTTATCTAACAAAACTTGCTGCGATACTGCCCACTTCTGCCATCACGTTAGCATAATAGTTAACATTTAAAAATTTTGTTTTCGTAATAATTCTGACTAATTGTCATGAAAATTCACGTTACTATCTCGTAAATATTTATAGTTAACTCAATAACATTATTTATCGCGAAACCAGAACTATCATGATCAGTAGTATCGCGGTATTTAACAAGATAACTGAGAGATTTTCGTGAAAATTCAATCACTATCTCAAAGAAAGCATGGTACGGGTATCGTGATAATTCTCTAGAAACCAGAATCATGACTTAAAGAATTAGAGATATTTTTATTTTCCAAATTTTATAAGATTTTCGCGAAAATTCATTATTATCTCGAAAAATACATGTTACTATCTCGAAATAATCATGATAATTATCTCGCTATCTCGAGGCAGAAATATGCCACCATAAGAATAATAATAAGAAAACCTTTATAATCCAGTCAATTTGATAGGTCAAAGTCTCCCAGTTACCTTCTTTTGACATTGATGTGTAGTGGTTGAAGTTTTTGTGTAGTGTTTCGATCTGTCAATTAACCTATAATACATACATTCAAGATCTGAGTCGAATAAAAGTGGGAACTTCACCCACGGACAATAGAGGGCGGAGCTAGAATTTGCAAATCTGAACTATTACGCTAATTAGTATCGTAACTTTTAACAGCTTTTTCACAATTTCGAAAAGGGAGAAACCCTAATATAACGATTGCTTTACCACATGTGTATCTTTGTGTTAATGAAGTTGATGGAAATGAAACACTTTCAACACTGGCTCCTCCCAACTTGGCCTCTATTTTCTGACAGGTGGTGCCTGCAGAATGCTGTTTCTGAAAAATTAACAAACTGAAGTGTTAGAAATCTAATTTTAATGGTACTATAAATAAAGAAATACTTGAATATTTACTTCTTTTTTCCTTTAAATATAAACTTTCTTTAAGTTTTACATTGAAAATAAACATTGTTTGTACTACACATGTGAGAAGTATGAACATGAAAAAGATTCGTTAATACGTATACAGTGTACAATGTCACACGTGTATTGGCAAACAAATGAAGTAATCACAATTTAATCAGTTAATGCCTAGGATGGAAGACGAAATTCGATAAAAATGTTTTTATAAATCTATAACTGAAATTATTTGATTCATGCAGGGGTGTAATCTTATCAGTTTGTTTAAACCAGAACTATTAGGTGATGAATACTCCCACTGTTTTGATATAGCCGATATGAGAATGGGCAAAATTAATAACAAGAGGTCAATGACCTTGAAGCTCTACTGGCAGGTTCTGAAAGCTAGATCAGCATTCCTATGAAGTTTCATGAAAATCTGTCGCGTAATTTCAGAGTAGTCCTTAGAAGTTTTCATATATAACTCTATGTCAACAAAGATGGCCACTGGCAACCATGTTTAATGTTGAATCAAAATAATTTTCCACAAGGACCAACATCATGTCAAACTGATCATTTTAGAAAAAGTCCTATATATATCAATAGCACTTATAGTTTTCAAGAGGTAGTCGCTACAAATTTGTTTTTTAAAAATCTATTTTTAGCCATGGCGGCCATATCGAACTTTGGGCCGACCTGAAATTTTGTTAGGATCAACTACACATCAACAGCAACATTTCTGTGAAGTTTCATGAAAATCCTTCATGTAGTTTTAGAGCAGTAGTTGCTACAAGTATTTACTATATAACTCTATGTAAACAAAGATGGCTGCTGCCAGCCATGTTTAATGTCAATACAAATCAAAACGATTTTTGACAAGGATCAACATCATGTCATGCTGATCATTTTAGAAGTCCCATATCAATATCACTTGTAGATTTCAAGAAGTAGTCGCTAAAAACTTGTCTTTTAAAAACCTATTTTACCTGTGGCGGCCGTCTTGAATTTCTAGGCGACCTGAAATTATGCTTGGATCAACTAGATATCAAGAGCAATATTCCAGTGAAGTTTCATGAAAATCCGTCGAGTAGTTTCAGAGGAGTAGTCGATACAAATTGTTACTACATAACTCTATGTAAACAAAGATGGCTGTTGGCAGCCATGTTTAATATAGAATCAAAATGATTTTCGACAAGGACCAACATCATGCCATGCTATCATTTTATAAAAAGTCCCATATCATAATCAATATCACTTACAGTTTTCAAAAAGTAGTAGCTACAAACTTGTTTTTGAAAATCTATTTATAGCTGTGGTGGCCATCTTGAATTTTCGGCAGACCTGAAATTTTGCTAGGACCAACTAGACATCAAGGGCAACACTCTTGTGAAGTTTCATGAAAATCTGTCAAGTAGCTTCAGAGGAGTAGTCGCTAGAAGTTTTTACTCTATGTAAACAAAGATGGTCGCTGGCAGCCATGTTTAACGTCAAATCAAAACGATTTTCGACAAGTACCAACATCATGTCATGCTGATTATTTTAGAAAAAGTCCCATATCACTTATAGTTTTCAGGAAGTAGTCGCTACAAACTCGGTTTTCAAAAATCTATTTTTAGCCATGGTGGCCATCTTGAATTTCCGGCCAATCTGATATTTTGACATAATCAATTAGACATCAAGAGCAACATTTCTGTAAATTTCATGAAAATCCGTCAAGTACTTTCAGAGGAGTAGTCGCTACAAGTTTTTACTATATAACTATATGTAAACAAAGATGGCCGCTGGCAGCCATGTTTAACGTCGAACCAAATCAATTTTCAACAAGGACCAACATCATGTCATGCTGATCATTTTAGAAGAAGTCCCATATCATTATCACTTATAGTTTTCAAGAAGTAGTCGCTACAAATTTGTCTATTTTTAGCTTTGGCAGCCATCTTGGATTTCACATAAACATGAATTTTTGCTACAACTAGGATCAACTAGACTTCGTGGGCAACATTCCTGTAAAGTTTCATGAAAATTCATCCAGTAGTTTCAGAGGAGTAGTCACCGCAAAAAAAGTTTACGGACGGACAGACACCGCACCATGCCATAGGTAAGCTCTGCTGATCTTTGATCAGTAGAGCTAAAAATAAATGTCTAAAATATTTGTTAATTTTTTTAAGGTGAAAAAAATTCGTGTAAAACAGGTCCATAATTCTGTAAAAAAAATATTGTAGAAACCATTGATGCAGAGACACATCATATCATCACGTGTGAACTGTATGTCAAGTGTAATAAATCCCAGATTTGTCCAATTAACAATGTCAGCCACCTGTCATAAAACAACCCAGCACACTTCTCAACGTAATCCTTTAATTGCAATCGCTTATGTAATGCAATTAGCATCCACAGCGGCGATCAACGATTACCCGGGGCAATTTTATCAACAATCAAACATGCTGAAAGTCCCACCTCCAAATTACTTTAACTGACAGTCGGCATTATTGACATTATCCAATCAATCCAGACCTGCTAGCCAATGAAACGACTACTACAGGTAAATCACCTGTTCGTCACGTGGTTAGCTGAAAATGGCGATACACTCAAAACACATACACTAACGCTTTGATTAATTAGCAATCAGGCCGATTTGTCGGCAATCTTTCGATGAGTAAAGAAACTAAGGACATTTGATAATTGTGCAGTTTGTGTTAGTTTTCTAATTACGTTCGAAGAATTGTCAAAAAAATGAAATAAAAACAAAACAAACTGATATACATAATCAGTTTGATTTCATATTCGGCAGTGCTAATGTTTACATTTCAAAAATGAGTTTGTTGAACTTTTTCGGTGTAATAAAAAGAGGAAAATAGTCAGGTTGAAAGTGAAAGTAAATATAAAAATAGGAAAAATGTTGAATGTGATTCACAGACCACCAAAAAGTCAAAATCATCCAGTAGTGGATAAAAACCAAAACTATGATGTTACAAACATGACAGGACTTTTAAACAACACTGGTTAGATACCTTCTCATGGTTAGTGTATCATGAGGATGATAAAAAGATGTTTTGTAAATTCTGCAAGGCTTATCCCAAGCTTACCACAAGCAACCATAGCCTTGTACCCGTGTTTGTGTCTAACTCCATTAAGCGTGTGCATCCCAGTATCTACAAGAAGCTGAGAAGACACTCCAGGATGCTCCTCTGTGTAGCATAAGATTCTTATTATTGCTACTGTTTCACCCAATGGAAGCCTACAAACTATACAACTGAAACATACAGTCTGAAGAGTAAATAAGGACTGTTTCATTTATTGTGTATAATGAATTATAATGAGTATCCAAATCCATTAAAATAAGACAAAGTTTTAACATATTGAGAAATCGAAAGAATTCAGGACTTATGTCCATTTTTTGGGACTAGTGACAATTGTTTTGGGACTAGTCACTTTTGACAGGGTGACTAGTCCCAGACTAGTGGCTAAAAAAAATATTTGTACAGCCCTGAAAATGTGTTACACCATCATGACCATGCGAGGGACTAAAATGTAATGCGATGCAACAGGACACAAAATTTTTACTCGATGGGACGTTACGGACAACGCGATTCCTAGACCCGATTCACTTTGTGGAAGTGGGGGTATAATTAGTTATTGTATATAAAACAGTTTTAGCAAACGTTTGGTGAATTTCTAACTTAACGGTACAAGTTTTAATTACCCAAACTAAATATATTAATTTAATATTTCCAAATTCATTTTTTAAAGCAGTTCAGGTTTATACAGTACAACAATACATGTACATTGCTGAAGAATTTAGTTTTACAGTAGACACACTATAGAATTTAACAGAGATGGTAATACTGTATTGCAACTGCATGCCTTCACATGGGCCACTGGCCTAATAAATTGGACTTCACTGCAGCCTTATTTAATATTCTGATGGTCTCTATCAATTTGGCGCATATGCTCGCGAAATAAAAAAAAAATGAAACAGAGCATAATCGTTTATTTTCTCATATAAGCCTTCACACACACACGAATGCTTGTATCAGTTAGGATCTTTGGAATAATGCAGTCATTGTACACCTTAAAGGGGTGATGCACTATTTTCAAACACGGTTTATTTAAAAGGACTCTGAAAAACTTGGAAAAAAAAACAGAAAAATTATTAAAATGCCATGAAAAACAAAAGAAATATGACCTATTGAAAATTTTCAAAAAATATAAATGGAGGCAGCCATCTTGGAAAGATGACATCATAGCACCTTTTGCCCATATTAACAATATACATTTTAAAGCAAAGAAAATAACTGCAAATTTATCCATGTTTCTTTGCAAGTTTTCAATAGGTCATATCTCCTTTATTTTTCATGGCACTTTAATAATTCTTTCAGCTTTTTTCAATTTTGTCAGAGCCCTTTAAAATAAACCTTGTTTGAAAAAAAATACATCAACCCCTTTAATGCTTGCTAATTGCTTGTCTTAAAAGAACAACTCAACTAAGCGATTTTTCTTTTAAGACAAGCAATTAGCAAGCATTAAGGTGTACGTACCGTACAATGACATTGCACTATTCCAATAAAACAATACAATTTGCAAAACTGATGCTCTGAAAACGCATTATGCCTTGGAACGTTTTGTGTAGCCATTAGGTGAGACATGTATGCCACAAGCTTAAAAGTAGTGAGTGTGTTTGAGACAAGCTCCATTATAGTATTCTTAAAGGGACTGGAGATGATCTGGAAAAATAATGTGTGTCAATCCAAATACAACGTCAAGTAAAACCATCCTAATGTGTCTCAGTTTCATACTAAATGTACATTTGTAACTATGCACTAAAATTTAATTATTGTTAAAATGATTTGATTGAGAAAACTCGCTGAATTGACTAGTTTTAGTTTTTGTGCATAAATATCATTAATATTAATTAATATGACACTTTAGTTGTACGCTGACATACAATAAGTTCTTGTTTTGTATTTCTCATTACACTTTTATTTAATCATATGTATTACTCCTAGCAATATGAACCACATTTGAGTTAACAACAAAATACACGGAGTCATCTTTTGTAGTCGAAACATTTTCTTCAACAATAAATTAATTCTAAACGAACGGGATATGAAGCTTATGTAATGCACGTCAACATTTTGTATACTCGGCCAAAAATTGTTTGGACCAGGGTATATAAAGTCATATAAAAATAAAACTAGTGGACAGAATTTAAGTATCTTTTTTTAGTAACCAAGGTCTACCCTACCTGGGTAATTTGGTACCAGAAGCATTAAATTTCAAACAAGATTTGATTTAAAAAAAATATCGCGAACACACAAAGGGTCTGTAAAAAATGTTGCAAAGTCCATAAAAAGTAACAGTTACAGACATTCGAGTAACCAATAAAAAGATTATTATTTTTTTGCAAACTGTCATTGTTAACAATAATTATTGTTGATCTATTATGAATTATCAACTGAGATAATAAGGGATATTAATAAAATCCGTCAACTGGTTTTCTTTTTATGCGCCATTATATGCCCTGGTCCAAAACTTTTTTTTACCGAGTATATATAACGGAAGCATGTTTACATGAGGGTTTTCTTCTGTATTTGTATTGGCATTAACTTCTCTTCCAGAGCACCTTCAGTACATTGAATGAGTTTTTTAAACTTTTATTAATACCTGCAATCTCTGACTTCGTCTGCGTTTCAATGGTGGTGAGTCATGGTCATCTCCTAACTGCGGGGGGCTTGTCTTCTCCAGATATTCCACAACTGGGTCCAACTCAACTGGATGAATAAAATTATAAAAAGATACTGTCAGTCTATATTATAATATATAACCCTAAAAAGCACACCACCTCTCATTTCGAAAAATCAGGAACATAATATCTGTGTTGCTCTCTTCCAATATGAAAGAATGTAAGTTTCCTTTTAAAATGGACAAACAGCATCTTTGATTGTTTTAAAATGTGCAGCATCCCGTTAGTTTGTCAGATAAGATCCTTAGGTTCCCAGCATGTGTTTAAAATAATAGCTGGCAAAAAAATAGAGTCAGGGCTTTTTTCAAGAAAATTGGGAAAAGGCATAGGCCTGCTGAATTTGAGAAAAAGAAGCGCGAGACTGTCCAAATTGGGGGGAAATAGCGTGATTTTCGTTGTTTTGGGAAATGATTTTTTAAGGGGAAATTTCATTAAAATGTAGTTTTAGGTAAAATATTGATTAAGTTTTAGAACTGAGTTATTTTAACATACAATTTGTGTAAAGTATGTCACTTAATTACCAAAAAAAATAATATATAATATATTTTTTATTTTTTTTTATTTTTTAAATTTGGAATTCTTTACCCCAAAATTGGGAAAAATTAGAGTTTTTTGCAACTGGGAAGAGGCCGAATTTCGGCCCCTGTTAAATAGGTTAAAAAAGCCCTGAGAGTAAAGGCATCCATAAGCTTAGAAAATGGCATGGGGTTTGGCTATGGGCATGAATACTTCTAATATATATATACCAACATACAAGTGTGAGGGCTGGCGTGGCGCAGTCGGTAGCGCAGAGGATTTGTAACCGGAGGCCCCGGGTTCAATCCTCCGTGGTGCCACTGAGTTTCGTCGGTGTGTTCTTGGGGAAGACACTTTCCCATAGCCTCGTCCGTTGGATGGGGACGTAAACCGGGCGATCCCGTGTATTGGTATATCCTTCGAGCACGTTAAAGAACCATAGGAATCTATTCGATAATAAGAGTAGGGCATGGTTCCCGGATTCCTATGTATCCTTCCCCTCCCTCTGGGGCGGCTCTAAATAACCTATTCTGTATTGATGAGTCATTAAACAACATTCAATTCATGGGCAAAGTGATCAAGATTCGGATACCTAATGCTAGAAATTACAGAGATCTGCAACGTAAAATGATAATTCAGTCTCGGCTTGGCAAACATCAATACATACATGTATATGCCTGTACCCAGGACTTGCAAAACGAGCCTGAGAAGGGTGAATCACCCGGTAACATGTACAGCAGTAACCAGCTACTTTTTATAAACTAAATGAAATAAAAATAGGAGCTGTGGTGGCTGAGTAGTTAGCATATATTATCTGTCTCTTGATCCAGAGTTCTGGGTTTGATCCCGGTGGAGTCAAGTCTTTGATCCCGGTGGGGTCAAGTCTATGTTTTCCTCTAAGTATCTAATATGGCCAGGTTATATGGAAGTTAGCTGCGAGAATCATAGCTCTTATGGTGTTTACCTACCATAGAGCTAAGCTGCCATCCTTTATATAATAGAATAGGTAGGTATCAATGTTGACCCCATCAAGAGAGGTTTCAGAAGACATCAAGCAATGCCTGCATAAACAATCGCCTTATTTCAATACCATAAACCTTAAATTTATACCACGCATGCATATAACTCACCAAGGAGAAGAATACCTCGTCGAGAATACCTCGTCGATCTAGGTATTTTTTGTACAAATGTCGACACTTTTTTCTGGAATGTTTAAAAAAATATCTTGCGCTGTCTTGTTCCGCATTTGGAAACTTAAACTCACCCACAACTGACACAAGTGTGATGTTGTCAGAAACCTCACCGGAAAAGTGTGTATGGGGGTCCGACCCCCCATCGGTATGGGGTCCTACTGATATATGTTGTCCTCCTATTGTAGGTAAATACTACCATAAGTGCCATGATTCTCACGTCTATATGAAAGTATGACATCTTTTGAAGGGGATGTTAAGGCTAAGCAGTTGGTCCCATTTTCAAGGAGAGCCATACCTTATGCATGATAAAAAATCTTGCTGAACTTGTTTTAATCAGTGATACAAAAAGCCTGTAAACTCTTCCTCGGAAACAAGGCTGCCATGATAATCAGAATTTGACTGCGTGCATTAATCGGTTTAAAGAAAGATGAGATGTCAAGTAGGGGCAATTCGGGTAATTTCGGACAGCCGGGTAATTTCGGACTTGTTCGGTAATTTTCGGTATATTTGTCTGCATAAATAAACCTAGTGTGTTATCTATGCTTTGCTATATTTTTGAAACTTAACAAAAAAAGCTATGACGTTTCCAGGAATTATCCCGGTGCGATAGTGTCTTGCTATTATGAATAATTGCAACATCTCGGAAACATGATACTATATAATGTATACGAATGAAGTATGAGACATATCGTACATTTCCTAATAGGCTATAAACGAAAATGCTGAATCGTTTACCAACAATGCAAAAGCTGTCCAAAATTACCCGGATTGCCCCTACAGTTTTAAATCTGTCTCTCTTTCTACAGAAACACAACCAATTATGATTACCAAGACAGCCTCGTTTCCGAGCCTTGGAGGAAAAGTTGTATTATTCATAACTTTCACATCTGGTCAACTTCCGGTAGGTTGAGATATTCAGTAGGTGAAAATAAAGGGGTTTACTCGGACTTTATCCCCAAATTCTATATGAAAACATTAGACCATGATTTAAATTAAATGTATCCATATTGCTGTTTTAAAATCGACAACACCAAAAGAAAATGCATAGATGTACACAAAAAATAAAGCTTTTAATATAATTATCACTATAAACTAGTTTTATAAAGGGCTAAAGTCAGTTGAGCACCAACGATAAACACCGAGTTTACCCCCTACCATAATGTGGAGGTGTTTTATTTTATTGATTATTGATTGGTCAATTTATTTTGATGATGTCATGTGAAAGTTATGAATACAAGTCTATTCTATATCACTGTGTAGTGTCTCTGTACAAGATACAAGAATATTTATTTTAAGTCGGTCTTCACAAACAAATTATAACATTAGCTCAATGAGCTGTTTTCCAACAAAACATTTGTAAACATAAAAACATATAATATAGCAGCTAAAACAGAAAGTGGTCGTGGGTGATCTGCCTCCGCCCGAAAAAAATCGACCGTCACATATAACCTTATAGAAACAAACTACCACGGCACGGTACAGGAAAATGTATCTGTCAAAAACTATTCTCACCAGTAAGTTTACTTCTTGTTGATGAAAGTTCATACACATCTAGATTATAAAACCTCAGTGCATGTCTGATTGCGTGCAGGTTTGTCTCGTCGACATGCCCCTCTTCTTCGAGATAACGAAAAAACGAAAACGCATCAGTTTTGTAAACTTTTCTCGGTATGCGCCGTACTTTTCCGTCTCTACACGCTGCTCCAATATTGCCAGACATTATTGAGAATTGTTTCAAACGATCTGCGTCCCTTTGAGTCATGTTATGATTGAGAGTTTCAAACATTTCTCTTAAAGACTCAGTCACACACTTCTGAATTTTACTGGACGTCGCCATGTTTGTTGACAATAAACACGGTATAATTCATTTTCTAGACACTCCGTCATCGTCGTCGTCATGAGCGTAAAAAATGCTTCTACCAGATATTGCCAATTGGCCACGATGTCCAGTACATGAAAGGTGAAACCAGTGAAGTAAATATATAGTACTTCACAGGGTTTGTATATTATATAACTTAAAGACTCTGGTATAATTCATGGATTTATATGTACATATTTATAAATCCATGTACATATAAATCCATGTACTGTATAATTCAATATTATCCAATGTCATGTGTTTAAATAAACTGCAATATAAGTAATAGATATAATATGGTTTCATTGAGTTGGTTAATTTATAAGTTTAAACATCGAGTTGGGCGTAGCCAACGAGATGAAACCATACTATATTTGTTTTGAAGCATGTCCATTTCAGCTGCCTACCCGATTATAAACGATACACTAAAAGCAGGCAGTATTTAGTATACTCACTCCCTGCTAAAAAATAGGGCACATACCTAATAACACATTAGGTCTGCTGGATAGGACATCATGCTGGTCTATGTGGTATAGGATGTACCCCCTACCATCAACATAATATTTATGAATTACAGACTGTTAAAACGTCCTCTAGTCAAAACGCACCGAAATTGGCCAAAATGTCCTCATTCTTTGGTCAAAACGTCCCACCCTTTTAATGTTTAGACAAAACCACGTCCCCTAGTCAAAACCTCACCCGTTTCATTTCTAAATGCTTCCGGATGAACTTGTACTTCAAGGGAATGTATAACGACACTGCCAAACAATCTCTATTATTGAGATTTCTGAACAAAACTTGGAAAAAAGTGTACGATTTATCAAAATCGGATGATAAACAAAATATATATGACCATTTGAAGGTTGTTCTAAAACAGATACGGGAGCCGCCATTTTAAGAACTATGACGTCATAGTTCCAAATTAACAGATATGGAATATTGATAAATATCATTTAAAGGAACAAAAAAATCACCACAAATGAATGCGAAATCCTTGACAGGTTACATAAAGCATTATTGCCATTAACTATACATTTTTTTACACAGAGCTCTGCTTTCATTTTTCATCCGATCTTTACCAAACTTTACGATATTGTTGAAAACCAGCCAGATCGGACAAGTAGTAGCAGAGTTATGGCCCTTGATTTAGTTAAAAATGCTATATTTTGCTCGTTAGGACGATAGGGCCTTCATGTTTCATCCGATCTTTACTAAACTTTACCAGATTGTTAATATCATATTTATGAAAGCTCGGACAAGTTCGGACAACCAACCAGATCGGACTAGCAACAGCGGAGTTACTGTCCTTGATTTAGTTAAAACGGTTATGTTTAACGTTGTTAAGACTATAGGGCATCTATTGTAAGCTCGGACGTGTTTGAAAACCAGCCAGTTCCGACCAATAACACCAAAATTATGGCCCTTGAATTAATTAAAAGTGCTATGTTTTGCCTTGTTAACACGATAGGGCTTTCATTTTCATTAAATCTTTACCAAACTCTACCAGATTGTTGATATCAATGAAATCTCGGACATGTTTGAAAAACAGCCAGATTGCACCATTTACTGTGTAACACCGGAGTTATAGCCCTTGATTTTCTGAAATATGCTATAATTTGACCTCCTTAACACGATAGGGCCTTCGTTTTTCATCAGATCCTTTCCAGACTTAACCAGATTGTTAATGTCAACGAAAGCTCAGAGATTGTTGAAAACCAGCCAGATCGGATCAGTCACACCAGAGTTATGACCCTTGATTTAGTTAAAACTGCTATATTTTGCCTCATTAAAGACGATAGGGCCTTCACTTTACCAAACTTTTCCAGATTGTTACTACCACTAAAAGCTTAGAAAATTTCATTTGGACGGATTTCAATGAAACTTTGCAGGGATGATCAGTACCAAGCCTAGTTGTACATATCGTCACCGTGTTCCGTTTAAATGATTTTGGCGGAGTTGTGGCCCTTTAAAGGTTTTACTACACACACTTTGTACGGACTAGTTCTCCTAAACCCCTGGATGGATTTAAATGAATTTTTTCAGGGATGATCAGTTCCTGGTCTAGTCGTGCATTTCGTCGCCATATTCCGATTGAATGCTTTTTGGAGGAGTTATGGCCCTTTAAAAGTTTTAATACACACACTTTGTCTGGATTAGTTCTCCTGAATTTCAACGAAACTTTGCAGGGATGATCAGTTCCAAGCCTAGTTGTACACATCGTCACCGTGTTCCATTTGAATGATTTCCGGCAGAGTTATGGTCCTTTAAAGGTTTTAATACACAAACTTTGTCTGGACTAGATCTCCTGCACCCCTGTCCGGTGAAACGATTTAGGGATGATCAGTTCCAGGTCTAGCATATCATCGCCGCATTCCGGTTGAATGAATTTTGGCAAAGTTATGGCCCTTTAAATGTTTTGATACACACACTTTATTCAGACTAGTCTCTTTTGAACCCCTGGACGGATTTCAACAAATCTTTGGCAGGGATGATCAGTATCAAGCCTAGTTGCGCATTTCATTGTCATGTACCAGTTGAATGAAGTTTGGCAGCATTATGGTCCCTTAAAGGTTTTAATACACTTACGTTGTACCGACTAGTTCTCCTGAACATATGCTCGGATTTCAGAGAAACTTGGCAGGGAAGATCAGTACCAAGCCTAGTTGCGTATATCTTCGCCATGTTCCAGCTGAATGACTTTTGAAAGAGTTATGCACCCTTATACATAAACTTTATCTTTACCTATAAATGAGTAAATTTTCACATTTGTAAATATTCCATATATGGTAATTTAAAACTATTATGTCATGTCTCTCAAAATGGCGGCATCCATATCCATTTCAACAGAACCTTCAAATGAATATATATTCTTTGTTCATTATCCGATTTTGACAATTCTTTCATTCTTTTCCAAGTTTAGTCTCGGCCAGCTAGACCGTATCATACATATGTATCGGCCTGAGCAGATTAGGCCAATTAAAGCACCCACTAGCGAATAACAGAATTTATTCGCGCTTTTTTTCACGCGCATAAAATCGACGTTTGCGTGACATCATGTTGTAAATAAACGTACAACGTCAATTGTTGATGCATCAGTTAAACTTTTTAACGTCACTTGCTGCTTCTCATAAGTTAAAAATAAGAAATTATTACTAAATTAACTTAAAAATATGTTTTTTGAAAGTCTCGTTGAATCTCTGAAAATCTCGCCAAATCGCCCAAAACGTTAGGGCGATTTCAAACGTCCTATTTTCCCCAGGCCCTGGTTCAGTACCCGTGTAGCATAGAGTAATGAAGAAATCAGAAGCGGGCCGGGTGACCGAGGCTATTCCAATCTTCAATAATAAAGACTGTACTGTCGTTACAAGAGGAGAAAACATGTTCAGATGTTTCTTAAATGAGGATTTTGTGTTGTCATTTCCATAACAAGCTTAAAAAACACCTACTTCATGCAAATCGAATGATTATTTGCCGAGATATGGTCTTGTGAATACCAAGGACAATAGTATGAAATCGACAAAAGTCAGAGATATATTTTTTAATTTTACACTATCTGAATTGTCATACCAAACGGCATTTCACGTCAATACACCATATTAAATAGATCAAATGTTTAGAACATTCAATGGACATAAATACAATACGCATTTTAGGTACAATTAGGACGATGGATATGCCAATTTATGTCGATTTTCATGCCAAAATTGATTTTTCAGTCAAATTCTTCAAAATTGGTGGTACCATACCTGATTATAGTAGCGAAAACGAGCTTATTAATGCCAAAAATACCGCTAAAATCTGAATTGATACTAGTTGAACGTTACCAAGTCGAGTTTGAATGATAAGGAATAATATTTTAACTTTTACACAAATCTTCATTTTTCACAGTATCCTATTTTAGGGGGGTAGGGGGAAAGATTTAGTGGTTTCATGCCTACCAAACCTGTTGTCATGCAGATTTAATTCATGAAAACATGTTGCAAACATGCAACCCTACATGTTGATACCAAAAAGACATAATTCAAATGCAAACACTTCACCAATACGTCATTTTAAACACGAAAAAAAAAATGAAACTCAAATTTACGGCTTTTATAGACACAATTGGACTAAAAACGCTCAAAACCTATGTAATAAACTATGGAAAATTTATTTCTGAGCTTATTTTACCAACTGTAATCGGAAAAGTGTCCCTAGGTACGAATCTGAGCGAGTCCTAATTACTGCACGCATCTCTTATATAAGAGGAGAAAACATGTTCAGATGTTTCTTAAATGAGGATTTTGTGTTGTCATTTCCATAACAAGCTTAAAAACACCTACTTCGTGCAAATCGAATGATTATTTGCCGAGGTATGGTCTTGTGAATACCAAGGACAATAGTCTGAAATCGACAAAGTCAGAGATATATTTTTTAATTTTACTCTATCTGAATTGTCATACCAAACGGCATTTCTCGTCAATACACCATATTAAATAGATCACATGTTTAGAACATTCAATGGACATAAATACAATACGCATTTTAGGTACAAGTAGGACGATGGATATGCCAATTTATGTCGATTTTCATGCCAAAATTGATTTTTCAGTCATCAAATTCTTCAAAATTGGTGGTACCCATACACTGATTATAGTAGCGAAAACAAGCTTAATAATGCCAAAAATACCGCTAAAATCAGAACTGATAGTAGCTGAACGCTACCAAGTCGAGTTTGAATGATAAGGAATAATATTTTAACTTTTACACAAATCTTCATTTTTCACAGTATCCTATCCTATTTTAGTGGGGTAGGGGAAAGATTTAGTGGTTTCATGCCTACCAAACCTGTTGTCATGCAGATTTAATTCATGAAAACATGTTGCAAACATGCAACCCTACATGCTGATACCAAAAAGACATAGTTCAACTGCAAACACTTCACCAATACGTCATTTTAAACACGAAAAAAAAATGGAACTCAAAATTACGGCTTTTATAGACAAAAATGGACTAAAAACGCTCAAAACCTATGTAATAAACTATGGAAAACTTATTTCTGAGCTTATTTTACCAACTGTAATCGGAAAAGTGTCCCTAGGTACGAATCTGAGCGAGTCCTAATTACTGCACGCATCTCTTATAAGAGGAGAAAACATGTTCAGATGTTTCTTAAATGAGGATTTTGTGTTGTCATTTCCATAACAAGCTTAAAACACCTACTTCATGCAAATCGAATGATTATTTGCCGAGGTATGATCTTGTGAATACCAAGGACAATAGTCTGAAATCGACAAAGTCAGAGATATATTTTTTAATTTTACTCTATCTGAATTGTCATACCAAACGGCATTTCTCGTCAATACACCATATTAAAAAAATCAAATGTTTAGAACATTCAATGAATGGACATAAATACAACACGCATTTTAGGTACAATTAGGACGATGGATATGCCAATTTATGTCGATTTCCATGCCAAAATTGATTTTTCAGTCAAATTCTTCAAAATTGGTGGTACCATACCTGATTATAGTAGCGAAAACAAGCTTAATAATGCCAAAAATACCGCTAAAATCTGAATTGATACTAGTTGAACGTTACCAAGTCGAGTTTGAATGATAAGGAATAATATTTTAACTTTTACACAAATCTTCATTTTTCACAGTATCCTATTTTAGTGGGGTAGGTGAAAGATTTAGTGGTTTCATGCCTATAAAACCTGTTGTCATGCAGATTTAATTCATGAAAACATGTTGCAAACATGCAACCCTACATGTTGATACCAAAAAGACATAGTTCAACTGCAAACACTTCACCAATACGTCATTTTAAACACGAAAAAAAAATGAAACTCAAAATTACGGCTTTTATAGACAAAATTGGACTAAAAACGCTCAAAACCTATGTAATAAACTATGGAAAACTTATTTCTGAGCTTATTTTACCAACTGTAATCGGAAAAGTGTCCCTAGGTACGAATCTGAGCGAGTCCTAATTACTGCACGCATCTCTTATAGGTATGAAAGCACTAATTATTTTCCCCATAGACACCAATGTTAAAGTGTCACATATTAATGACTTGCTGCAAATTCAACTCAAGTATGGATAATGTAGCAGTGTAATGTTCATTTAGAAAACTATTTTTCCACTTGAAAAATCACCAGAAAACGTGGGGTCACAAGACATGTAAGAAAGTTCTTGTTTGTTTACTAAACAGGTCAAGGGTACAGCTGTTTTTATTGATCGACTGTTTTCATTGCTCACAAAGTGTAAGCATAGAGTCGAAATTTCGAAAATGTTCATCAGTGATCCAGTAAAACCTATTAATACGCTTCTTATACATATAACCACAAAATCGAATAGAAATGGGCAGTTTTCCCCTACTTATAATGCCCATTTCCATCGAAAAAGGAGGGATTACTTTTTATTATAGGAACTACATTTGACTTCACCTCGGAGGTTTACATGTAATTGGTGGTGGTAAACCTACATTCTCTTCAAGTCGGCACGTACTCATTTCGGCAAACCACCGCATGACTCAAACAATAGCTCAAAATTAAACCTACAGTTCTCACATCTCTATTATCTCCCCTGAAAGTTCACGGACCTAAATACAAAAGTAATTTTTCTTTTATCCATTTTAGGCAATTTTTAATTAAAAAATTAATAGGGTTTTTCTCTGCTTAAGCATACATCTGTAGACTAGTGTAAGCTGATACAGAAGATCCCATGTTGATATCAGGTTTCACTCATATTTCAGAAATGTTTGACCGAAGGACCACATAATCAGGTGGATAATGTCCGAATTTTGCATTTTTATAGAGGTCACATACACATGAGCGAGAAAGAAAAATAACTGGCTAACTTGCGTTGTATATGTTAATGTTTAAAGTTACTGGTCTTGCATATACTAAAGATAATTTAATCAACAACAAGCTCTGCTGTCCAGCTTTGAAACTCAGATGTTGGAAAAGGCTGTACCGTACCCATATGGGAAAATTATTTGTGGTGTGAGACCTACATATAAACGTGCTTACAAAACAGTAACATTCCTTTGCTCATTGTTGTTTTTCTTGTCTGCAGATGCTGAAACGAACCCTGGACCCACTCTCGTAATTGAGGTTGTAAAGAATTACTCAACAGTATATCCCTATGGTTGTCAAGCTGTAACATGCGAGTTCTGTTATATATGGCACCAAGCAGAACATTACTGACAGCATATACGACAGGCTGGGGAATAGCTGCGAGAGTCGTAGCTCTTAGGGTGTGTCAAATACTACCATAAGAGCCATGCTTCTCACGTCCATGGTAGGTACACTTACTACCATAAGAGCCATGATTCTCACGTCCATGCTAGGTACACATACTACCATAAGAGCCATGATTCTCACGTCCATGGTAGGTACACTTACTACCATAAGAGCCATGATTCTCACGTCCATGGTAGGTACACATACTACCATAAGAGCCATGATTCTCACGTCCATGGTAGGTACACATACTACCATAAGAGCCATGATCCTCACGTCCATGGTAAGTACACTTACTACCATAAGAGCCATGATTCTCACGTCCATGGTAGGTACACTTACTACCATAAGAGCCATGATTCTCACGTCCATGGTAGGTACACATACTACCATAAGAGCCATGATTCTCACGTCCATGGTAGGTACACTTACTACCATAAGAGCCATGATTCTCACGTCCATGGTAGGTACACATACTACCATAAGAGCCATGATTCTCACGTCCATGGTAGGTACACATATTACAATAAGAGCCATGATTCTCACGTCCATGGTAGGTACATTTACTACCATAAGAGCCATGATTCTCGGGTCCATGGTAGGTACACATACTACCATAAGAGCCATGATTCTCACGTCCATGGTAGGTACACTTACTACCATAAGAGCCATGATTCTCACGTCCATGGTAGGTACACATACTACCATAAGAGCGATGATTCTCACGTCGATGGTAGGTACACATATTACCATAAGAGCCATGATTCTCACGTCCATGGTAGGTACACATACTACCATAAGAGCCATGATCCTCACGTCCATGGTAGGTACACTTACTACCATAAGAGCCATGATTCTCACGTCCATGGTAGGTACACTTACTACCATAAGAGCCATGATTCTCACATCTATTGTAGGTACACTTACTACCATAAGAGCCATGATATTCTCACGTCCATGGTGTGTCACATACTACCATAAGAGCCATGATTATCACGTCCATGGTAGGTACACATACTACCATAAGATCCATGATTCTCACGTCCATGGTAGGTACACTTACTACCATAAGAGCCATGATTCTCACGTCCATGGTAGGTACACATACTACCATAAGAGCCATGATTCTCACGTCCATGGTAGGTACACTTACTACCATAAGAGCCATGATTCTCACGTCTATTGTAGGTACACTTACTACCATAAGAGCCATGATATTCTCACATCCATGGTAGGTACACTTACTACAATAAGAACCATGATTCTCATGTCTATGGTAGGTACACATACTACCATAAGAGCCATGATTCTCACGTCTATGGTGTGTCACATACTACCAAAAGAGCCATGATCCTCACGTCCATGGTAGGTACAAATACTACCATCAGAGCCATGATTCTCACGTCCATGGTAGGTACACTTACTACCATAAGAGCCATTATTCTCACGTCTATGGTGTGTCACATACTACCTTAAGAGCCATGATATGCTCACGTCGATGGTAGATACACTTACTACAATAAGAGCCATGATTCTCACGTCCATGGTAGGTACACATACTACCATAAGAGCCATGATTCTCACGTCTATGGTGTGTCACATACTACCAAAAGAGCCATGATCCTCACGTCCATGGTAGGTACTAATACTACCGTCAGAGCCATGATTCTCATGTCCATGGTAGGCACACTTACTACCATAAGAGCCATGATTCTCACGTCTATGGTGTGTCACATACTACCATAAGAGCCATGATATTCTCACGTCCATGGTAGGTACACTTACTACAATAAGAGCCATGATTCTCACGTCCATGGTAGGTACACATACTACCATAAGAGCCATGATTCTCACGTCTATGGTGTGTCACATACTACCATAAGAGCCATGATATTCTCACGTCCATGGTAGGTACACTTACTACAATAAGAGCCATGATTCTCACGTCCGTGGTAGGTACACATACTACCATAAGAGCCATGATCCTCACGTCTATGGTGTGTCACATACTACTATAAGAGCCATAATCCTCACGTCCATGGTAGGTATAAATACTACCATCAGAGCCATGATTCTCACGTCCATGGTAGGTGCACATACTACCATAAGAGCCATGATTCTCACGTCTATGGTGTGTCACATACTACCATAAGAGCCATGATCCTCACGTCCATGGTAGGTACACATACTTCCATAAGAGCCATGATATTCTCACGTCCATGGTAGGTAAAAATACTACCATAAGAGCCATGATTCTCACGTCCATGGTAGGTACAAATACTACCATAAGAGCCATGATTCTCACGTCTATGGTAGGTATACATACTGCCATAAGAGCCATGATTCTCACGTCTATGGTGTGTCACATACTACCATAAGAGCCATGATCCTAACGTCCATGGTAGGTACAAATACTACTATCAGAGCCATGATTCTCACGTCCATGGTAGGTAAACATACTACCATAAGAGCCATGATCCGCACGTTCATGGTAGGTACAAATACTACCATCAGAGCCATGATTTTCACGTCTATGGTAGGTACACATACTTCCATAGGAGCCATGATATTCTCACGTCCATGGTAGGTACAAATACTACCATAAGAGCCATGATTCTCAAGTCCATGGTAGGTACAAATACTACCATAAGAGCCATGATTCTCACGTCTATGGTAGGTATACATACTGCCATAAGAGCCATGATTCTCACGTCTATGGTGTGTCACATACTACCATAAGAGCCATGATCCTCACGTCCATGGTAGGTACAAATACTACTATCAGAGCCATGATTCTCACGTCCATGGTAGGTACACATACTACCATAAGAGCCATGATCTTCACGTTCATGGTAGGTACAAATACTACCATCAGAGCCATGATTCTCACGTCTATGGTAGGTACACATACTTCCATAAGAGCCATGATATTCTCACGTCCATGGTAGGTACAAATACTACCATAAGAGCCATGATTCTCACGTCCATGGTAGGTACAAATACTACCATAAGAGCCATGATTCTCACGTCTATGGTAGGTATACATACTGCCATAAGAGCCATGATTCTCACGTCTATGGTGTGTCACATACTACCATCAGAGCCATGATTCTCACGTCCATGGTAGGTACAAATACTACCATCAGAGCCATGATCCTCACGTTCATGGTAGGTACAAATACTACCATCAGAGCCATATTCTCACGTCTATGGTAGGTACACATACTTCCATAAGAGCCATGATATTCTCACGTCCATGGTAGGTACAAATACTACCATAAGAGCCATGATTCTCACGTCCATGGTAGGTACAAATACTACCATAAGAGCCATGATTCTCACGTCTATGGTAGGTATACATACTGCCATAAGAGCCATGATTCTCACGTCTATGGTAGGTATACATACTGCCATAAGAGCCATGATATTCTCACGTCCATGGTAGGTACAAATACTACCATAAGAGCCATGATTCTCACGTCCATGGTAGGTACAAATACTACCATAAGAGCCATGATTCTCACGTCTATGGTAGGTATACATACTGCCATAAGAGCCATGATTCTCACGTCTATGGTGTGTCACAAACTACCATAAGAGTCATGATTCTCACGTCCATGGTAGGTACAAATACTACCATAAGAGCCATGATTCTCACGTCCATGGTAGGTACAAATACTACCATAAGAGCCATGATTCTCACGTCTTTGGTAGGTATACATACTGCCATAAGAGCCATGATTCTCACGTCTATGGTGTGTCACATACTACCATAAGAGTCATGATTCTCACGTCCATGGTAGGTACAAATACTACCATACGAGCCATGATTCTCACGTCCATGGTAGGTACAAATACTACCATAAGAGCCATGATTCTCACGTCTATGGTAGGTATACATACTGCCATAAGAGCCATGATTCTCACGTCTATGGTGTGTCACATACTACCATAAGAGTCATGATTCTCACGTCTATGGTAGGTATACATACTACCATAAGAACCATGATTCTCACGTCTATGGTAGGTACACACACAACCATAAGAGCCATGATTATCACGTCTATGGTAGGTACACATACTACCATAAGAGCCATGATTCTCACGTATATGGTTAGGTACACACAATACCATAAGAGCCATGATTCCCACGTCTAGCTGGGAAATGACTCTAAGATTTGGGATCTGGGAGTGTCTGACATGTGACAACATCAATATCATTTCATCTTCTTTTGGTTCAATCCTCCGTGGTGCCACTGATTTTCGTCGGTGTGTTCTTGGGCAAGACACTTTTGGATGGGGACATAAAACGGGCAGTCCCGTGTATCGGTCTTTCCTCCGAGCACGTTAAAGAACCATAGGAATCTATTCGATAATAAGAGTAGGTTCCCGGATTCCTATGTATCTTTCCTCTCCCTCTGTGGAAAGATGAGCCGTTAAACAACATTCAATTCGATTCAATTTGCAAGCCTAGACTCCTTTGAAACATCAAACAGAGTCCTGGCTCAAAACCAAACATTATGATAATGATATCTTCGAGGTGGACCTGGGATATAAACCCTTCGGGCGTGGCAAGAAAAAACAGGTTGGTGGTGGTGTATTTATGTTAGTCAATAATTCTGCATTATTGCCCGGGGCAGCCAATGATCTCCGCACTGACTGTGAAGTCAATGGGTATAGATTAGTATTTCTGGTTCTGGCTCTGTTGATAGAGGTTTACTACAAGCCCAACAAGCATGATCATGACAGTCTTGCTGAATTCAAAAATAAGCTGAATTTGCTGCAAATACTAAAGCAAGCAATATGATTGGTGGAGATCTCAATATTCCGAAAATGAATTGGCCAGATATGACTCCGGGAAGTGATTGTTAATCCCCTTCATATTATAGAGATTTCATTAATGGTATGTTTGATAATAATCTCACGCAGGTAATCCAAGACCCCACACGAGAAAAATAATATCCTCGACCCATTCCGTACCAGTAATCTAAAAGTTGTAAATAGGGCCAGTGTTTTACATACCTGACATTAGTGATCACGATTCTGTCCTTACTGGCACTAACACATCAGCTCACATGAGACCACAAAAGCCACGCATGATATCCCTGTATAAAAAGGCGGACTGGGAGGTTTGAAAGAGCACATGAATAGTTTCCAGGAGTAAATGCTTCATGTACGACCGTTGCTCTGTCGACCAAGTATTTCCATAACAAAATAAACAATAGCTGCAATAAAAACATTCATCCCAACAAAAACGGCATCAACAAAAACATACAAACATATTACAATGGATAAAAGTCGACCTGAAATCACTAAACATGAAACATGACAAAGCATACCAAAAGTACAAGAGCTACAGGACATAGTTAAACCAAAACGCGCTATCTTGATTTGAAACATCGATCTCTGTCGTAAAAACACAAAGATATACTATAATTACTTAGAAGACACGCTCAGTGTAAACAAGGACACTGATACAGAACAAAAACACAGCATACCAAACAATAAGAAAGGTTACACACTGCTAAAACATTCAAAACAAGGCACCACTGGAATGGAATTACTATACCAGTATAATAAATCATATCAAGAAGACACGGAAAAGCTAAAATTGTGAACGAGCAGTTCCAAATAGTCTTTATTTCAAATACCCGGTATCTCTTAAATCTCTCTGTGAGATGAAACTTCAAGACAGTGTTGATGCAGGTGGAGAGTCCCAGAAAACATACCAACCAAACACCCAAATGCCCGATATTTGAGAGTTGCAATCTCGAATGACCTATTCTGGAATAAAATATAAACACTAGGCTTTATCAGACGAAATAATAGTTAAATGAAAATGTAAACCACAGCCTACAAGACACTGGTCAGTCCTCAGCTTGAGAACTGCCCACCCCCACCCTACCCCCTCCCTATTTGGTCCCCGTGCACTGAATCATTAATCAGTAAGTTAGAATATGTTCAGAGACGAGCTGCTCGCTGGGTAAATGCGACAAATGCGACTACAGCCGCACAGCTAGAGTCACAGATATATTGACCTCATTACAATGGAGACATCTCGACCTCCTCGCATAGATTTAAGACTGTTTATTATATTTTATAATATTTCCATTACCTTTTAGATATCCCCCTAGAAGAATATCTTGTTCTAAATACTAGACCCAGCCGAGCACAACATCCAAATCCAGACAGCCACGAATTACTATACCAGTATAATAAAGCATATCAAGAAGACACGGAAAAGCCAAAATTGTGAGCGAGCAGTTCCAAATAGTCTTTATTTCAAAGACCCGGTATTTCTTAAAAAATCTCTCTGTGAGATGAAAATCCAAGACAGTGCTGATGCAGGTGGAGAGTCCCAGAAAACATACCAACCAAACACCCAAATGCCCGATATCTGAGAGTTGCAATCTCGAATGACCTATTCTGGAATAAAATATAAACACTAGGCTTTATCAGACGAAATATTAGTTAAATGAAAATGTAAACCACAGATATTATGTTCATGCGATAACAGCAAGGTCTTGGCCATGAAGGGAATAAATACAGGGTATTATTTGGACCTAGTTTTATCATAGACCTACATACATTGTATTTATATCCATGATTATATTATATGTAAGATTTCATTTGTGTAGCTACATTATTTTTAAATCATTTTGGTAATATATTTGGGTCTTTGTATCCTTAAAACTGTATATAATTGTATTGTGTCTACTGAGCCTAGATTCTAGTTTGTTTAATGACATTTTAAAAGATCAGTTTGCAGAATCAAACAACATCACATTCTGCGATAACAGCAATCTTGCAATGCGGAATGTACCAACATTCTTTAACCAACGCGATAAATACCGCCTATCATATAATGGGGTAGCCCGGTTGGCAAACACCATGAGAATCTGTGTAGATTCAGCTCTTGGCCTGACCAGGGCATCGCCTCCAAAGCAGAGGTCGTATTATGACAGGGATAAACCTAGTCAAGCTCAGAGATCATCATATAGTAGAAATCAAGAGTACGGACAGCGGCGTCCACGGAACCGTTAATTAATAAGTGTCATTTGTCAGTGACTAGTTGAATCATTTGTTAAGAAAGAATTGTATTGAGAAAGAATTGTATTGTTTTTGTTGTTGTTGTGATTTCTTTTCATCATATATAAAAAAAATCTCTCTCACTCAGTATTTAACATTGGGAACATTTGTTTCATAAATTTGAATCCAGTAACACGATTTAACAAGATAGTGTAACAGGTATACTTTTGCTAAAACAACCTAGATACCCTTGTTTTGAGGGTTTTAAAGTTGTTTTTTGGTTCTCTGTGTGTTTGTGGTTGACTGTCGTCCTTGAATGCTACTTTTCCTGTTCTGTTTTTATATCTAATTTTATCACTAACATTTTAGACATTATCTATATAGTTTACCTCGGTATAGTTTCAAAAAAGCTGCATGTGTAATTTTGTGTAAGGTGACAATCACACTAGATTTGTGATAAGTACAATTGTAAACTGCTTGCTCCAAGTTACAGAGGTATCTGGTTGACCTGAGTATTACATTTTAATCTAGTATTTTTTCTTCTCTTTTTTCCAGTAAGTGTTTTCATTTAATATTGGGATATTGGTGTAAATTCTGTGTAGAGTGTCTCCAATATCAGTTAATACCTAATTACCTTGTTTGAAGGACGATTGTATTCTTCCCAAAACTGGGTCAATTGATTTGTTGATACATTTTCCTTGTGAAGACTGAGCTTTAATACTGTTTATAATTATTCTTATTCATTTTTGGTCATAGTTTCTATGACAGCTTGTGTGTTAATTGTGTTGTATAACTTTAATAGATTACTGTTTACTCAGTATTGAATAGAGCACTTTTTTCACATAGCACTGAGTAGAGCACAGTGCAGCCTGAGCTTTAATACTTTTAATTATTCTTATTCGTTTTTGGTCATAGTTTGCATGACCGCTTGTGAGTTAACTGTGTTGAAGCTGCGGAGTATGTGGAATCCATTATGGACACGCAGCGTATCGTTCGCGTCGATTCATGTACTCCCATTGGAAGCAGCTGTAAAAGACATGCGTCCTTAACTGCGGGCCAGGATAGCACAGTAAAGAAGGCCGAAAACGAAGATTGTGATCATAAAGTTATATTACCTTTGCATCTGCAAGGTTAAGATGTGGTGTTGCACCTTTACAATTAGAGACAGAGCGATATGAACGCTTTAAAGAAAATGATCGGGTATGCCCACTATGTAAGATAGGTGTTGAGAAATCAGAAGGGGTACGACCATTAAAATCACCATATAGGATTACCTCCCCTTATCTCTGTATATTCACATATCTTCTTCTAATAAACCTCTAAACCATTTGTATAGGTAGATGAGCTTGTTGGATAATAAATAGTACATATAAAATATCTTAAGGAAAATGGAAATAATTTTTATCCAACGGTATTCAGTGAAAATCCGAGATTGTTATGGGAAGTATTTTTACACTCTGTCTGATCCCCTGATTAATAAGAATGTTTGACACAACCAAAGATAAGTGTTTATAGACAACATTGCTCAGCATGACATAATTGTTCTAGCAGAAACTCATCTTGACTATAGCGATTCAGTAGCTATAGATGGTTATACATATGTTCCTGTATGTCGTCAAGTATCAAGTAACAACAGGCATTATGGGGGTCTTGCCATTCTTATTGCTGATTTTGTTCCCACATTATCTTATGGACAATGTTAAAATTTCTTGGAACATTATTACTGATTTTCCATATCTTTTGAATAACAAACGAACCCGACCAATGCCCAATAAGTACATATGGGATGAACGATCAGTTAGTAAATTTCAGTCGGCGCTAATAGATCCGGATGTAAATGATCAATTCAATATGTTCATGAATCATGATATTGAACTCTCGGAAGCTAGAATAAACAAAGCTTGCGACGAAGTACAAAACATAATATAATTGGCAACGAATAATGCACTCCGATTATCTAAAAACAATAACAATAGAAAGAAACAAAATAAGAAATAGTTTGATAATGATTTAAAATCTATGCGAAGGCATGTTATGAGTAAAGGTAAATTGAATTTTAAAAATCCATTTGATCCTAATATAAGGGGCAGTTATTATAAGTTCTATAGGCAATATAATAAACTCCGTAAATATAAGGCTAAACATTATAAGGAAACCGTTTTATGCCAATTAGATGATTTGCAAAGTGAAAACCCCAAAGCTTATTGGAAGCTTTTTAACTCACTAATAGATGACAGACCATATACAATATGCGGCCTTTTTTTCCACTGACCGTTCCAAGGCGGTAGCCCTATTGTCAACCCTTTTGTGTTTGTGATGTCTTATTTGGCATTTTATTCATCTTTAAAGTTATTCTTTGTTTCTGTGTTTGTTTGTGGTTGACTGTCGTCCTTGAATGCTACTTTTCCTGTTCGATTTTATATCTATATTCAAAAGAGTATGAGAATAATACGGCCGAACACGATAAATACGAAATATTGCAGTCTCGGTTTGATTGAAACTGTTCATGAACGGTAGTGAAATATGCTTGCTACCGTTCACGCCCCCTAGCCCCGGGTTGAGCAGAACTCAGTATTCATAAAATCAATAGTACATAATTTTAACCATCCCGAATATGGCATGCATGTGCAAAGATCTTAATTTATACCTGCTAGATGAACTTGATTCCGAAATGATAGGACTCATGGTTACATAACCTCTATTTTTAAGGCAAAAGATCCAAAGAATCCAGAAAATAACAGAGGTATAGTCGTTACATCTTGCTTGGTAAACTTTTTAACATTATCCTCAATGCCAGGTTAGATAAGTTTTGTACAATAGCACCAACTAATCAGCTCCTGTCAAATTGGATTTTCAAAAAGTAAAAACAGTAAAACTAAAATTATTTGAAAAATTCCAGGAAAACTGGGACAAAGACAAAACTAAGCTCCTTAATTCCTGGAAAATTGAACTTACTTCACTTTTAAACATGATTTAAAAAATATGTCTTTTAAAAAACACAAATAACGTTAATAGTCATTATAAGTAGGCCTACTATAAAATAACTGGTTAGTTTATAGTTTAAGGGACGGTGTAGACGACTCTGCTCAGTGTATGTTATCATTGTTATTTTGTTATTTACCAATCATTGTAATCAACGTTCTAAATTACTTGCCCCTTTAAGGCCCCTTATTTGGTTAATAAAATCTTGTATCTTGTTTATCTGCAGATACGTTAGTTATACATCTTTAAAGCCTATCAATCATTAACATGTTGGTGGAGTTTTTAAGTATATGTTGGTCTGTATTGTATGTACCTATATATTGTATACATGTATATTCTAGCCTTTGAACCTAAATTTGGAAGGATTTGGGCAGATTTGAGCAAATTTCTGTAGAATTGTTCTTCTAAAGAGGTATTCATGGTTATTCCCCTTTGTCAACATTGTCCATTTACTCTACTGCGTAACTGCGAAAATAATTAACACATATTCGTGGTAATCTTGAGATGTAAGTTGTTTCAAACTATTATTGGGTTAAATAATACTATAATTATAATAATAAATACAACCACGGAACAACTTTATTGCCATATCACGACGTAGCTGTGAGAATCATTCAATCATAGCTCTTATCATTTACCTTCACTTCAGTTCAGATTCAATTCAATTCAATTTAATTTATGATAGACATCAATATTATTTGTATCTAAGTATACAGAACATTACAATAATTGTTTATCATTATCTTCTGGGCCCGGGGTGAAAATTGAAATGAAGGGCCGGTAATCGGACCGGAAAAATTACACATACATATTTAGGCACTCAGTAGGTTTGAACTCAGGGGACCCCTTGCATGTGAAATGGATGCTCTACCGATATTGCCATAAAAGCTAGCTCTGCGTCAAGAGTAGCGCTTATAAACATGTGTACATACACCCAATTGAGTCCTACTACACAGGGCACGAAAATTCCACTCGTCCGCTCGTATTGACGAGTGAAATTCTAATCCGGACGAGTGAAACCCATAAATCGGTCGTCCGAGAGGACGAGTAATATTTCAGTAGAAAACAACAACAAAGAAAATAGTTCTTAAATAGTTTATGAAGCAATTAAATGCAGTAAATAGTCACAGCTCTGTTTATTCACCGATATATTGCAATTTAAGTCCACCGTATATTGGGAAATTGACGCATTTCCGCCATGTGAACTGGACACTCTACCGATACCACATATCTATTTACATACACCACAGACCTAATAACAAATAGATTGGACACTACGAAAATTATCTAAATTTCACGTGGCACAGTGCGAAAATTTCACAAATTATTTCCCAACTTTAAACACACATATTATGAAGAGTTTTATAGATACAAGTTTCATTCATGCCAAATACCATCACAAATTTAATTTTCTTTCCAATGATAGTATTTTTCTTTCTCTTACATTTAAAGCAAAAAAGGAGTTTGACGGAAACTTTGACTTTGTCAAAACCTTGATTTTTAAGAGAAAGGCGAAAAATGATGACATTTTTTAACTTTAAACATCTTTTTATACAATTTCTTACTTCAAAATAAACATAAATTATTATAATACCATTTTGCTATTCACTATGAATCGTTTGAATGTATTCTCATCAAAATCAGTGAATAACTGAGAGAGGAGATAGAAGGAAAAGTTAAGGTGCCACGTGATATTTTGGTTACCTCATTGGTTAAGATAGGAAGTTTCCTATCTGTTTATTAATATGTCTGTGCATACACCTCAACCGAGTCCTACCATAGCCCCCCTCCCCACCCACTCTCTGTAACATATATTACCATAGCCCCCCTCCCCACCCACTCTCTGTAACATATATTCAGTCAGTGCATTACACTAATGACCCCCATTTGATTTGACCCTTGTAAATATGCCTACTCTTCTTTGCAATACTGACTAGGGAGCGTAATTGGACCAACGATGGAAATAACTGACTGTGAAAATACAGCTTTTAAGTCATGAACACTTTTTTTTAAAAAATAATATTTGATGGAAAATCTGGAGATTTTACACTTAAATCCGGAGATCAGGAGAGCAAATGAAATATCTGGAGAAACCGGATTTTATCTGGAGATTTGACAGGCCTGTATAATAGATCTATCCTAGCTGCTGTTCCTATTATATTCTACATTTATGTAAAAAATTGCTTCCTATTGAGAATTAATTACCAATATTAACCCTTAACCAGCAACATATATATAATGGACTGTTCTTTCTTTGAATTAAGACCATTTCGTTTATGTGACAAAGGGGTGTTTTTGGGGAAAATGACTTATCAGCAGCTGGACATTGTAAACCCTGATTTACTTGCAGGCTGATCTGGGTTTACAACGGACGCAAAGGCTATTATAGTCGTGGTTAGTTATGTGACGTTATGTGATAAAGAATCTCACATACATGCTAATTTATTACTGAATTAATTAAAGGACCTAACCCACCAAATAACGGCAAAACTACACTACAGAATGTTTATTAAAAGTCTATCCATGTGTTCAGGTCATTTATTAATATATATGTGCCGATTAAAATGATAGGTTTATTCACGGGTTCTTAAAAGACCCGTGATTGAATAACCGTAAAATGAATTATGAGTTGATAACTCTTAATTCGACGCTCCAATTTTGGGGTTTGGCCAGGCTAGTTAAAGCCATTTATATTGTGTCTATAGAGTAAGATGGATTCTCAAAATATGTAAGTTATATGTATATATACCTCATTGTCTGTAGGTTTAGAAAAGATGTGTATCTGATGTAGCACTTGTCTGTTGATAGGGACTTTAAACGTGTTGGCAAAAACGATATGCTGCTCAACAAGCAGTCCAATCATCATGATCATATGATAGATGTATTTGCCAACTTCATTACCTGTCCAAGTATTAACTTTCATACCCCTTCTCCAAGAAGCGATAACGGGATTGGCTGGGATATGAAATAAAACCTTAATTTCGGCTTAAAATTTTGCATATTGTAAAATTAAAACATCAAATACGTAATTGTAAACAAGTTGATCGCATTGTTTCAGTAAAACAAGTTTATAAATGTATTTATTGTCGAAATATTCGTTAAAAAATCCTGCTAATAATTATAAGCTTTCCCATCGCTTAATGGAATTAAGGCGGGACCACGTAATGTGTTTTATAAATTCAATAATAAATATTTAAATAGAGAATATTATGTCAGTGCCTTTTACTATCAAGTTTATTAGGCGAGGCTTGAAAAACGAAGAATGGCCGAGCCTAAAGGCACTGACATAATATTCTATTTATCATGTAGATTATCCCCATTTTCTGTTTGAATTACTATTATTACCTATTTCGCAGAATGTTACGCTTATCGAGGATGCCGCCATGTTGTTTTTTGTTCGTTTGTTTTATTACGTCAGGAGGGCTGGCGTGGCGCAGTCGGTAGCGCGGCGGATTTGTAACCGGAGGCCCCGGGTTCAATCCTCCGTGGTGCCACTGAGTTCCGTCGGTGTGTTCTTGGGCAAGACACTTTTCCTTAGCCTCGTCCGTCGGATGGGGACGTAAACCGGGCGGTCCCGTGTATCGGTCTATCAACCGAGCACGTTAAAGAACCATAGGAATCTATTCGATAATAAGAGTAGGGCAGGTTCCCGGATTCCTATGTATCCTTCCCCTCTCTCTGGGGCAGCTCTAAATAACCTGTACTGTGTTGATGAGCCGTTAAACAACATTCAATTCAATTCAATTATTACGTCAGATAATGTTATGTACATAACGTCAGATAATGTTACATACAATAAACGCCGAGAGATTCCGCGGTGATTGCTTTATCGGTCCGTGCCTAATAAAGTAAAATTTATTCAGTCACCTCTTTATTAGGCAGAAAAGTGCATATCTGCATGATATTAAAGTATAATTATAAGATCCGCAATTAATACCAGACAGTTTAAAGAGTGGTTCTGGTGCCTCAATGACTTGTAACATGTTATACAGTTTTGTAAATTCTTTTTCAGATTCAACTGACTTCTCAACCGGTTATTTCATTACGGTTTCTCTAAATCCAGAGATCACGCCTACAAGCTTCACCGGCGCTCTGAATCAGGAGATCTTTACTGATGCTCTACACAGGGAGATCACGCGTACAAGCTTCACCAGTGCTCTACATCGGGAGATCATGTGTACAAGCATAACCGGCGCTCTACATCGCGATATCATGCGTACAAGCTTCACCAGCACTCTAAATCAGGACATCATGGGTACAAGCTTCCCCGGCGCCACTGGGTATCTGCAGCGTGTGCTTAGACAAGACACCTCCATTTTGCCTCCGTCCATTCGATGAGGACATAAACCAGGCGGTCCTGCATTATTGAGTCATCTAAGCACTTTGAAGAACCATAGATAGAATCTTTTTAATAGTAAGAGAAGGGTGCAGTTACCAGATTCCTATGTATTCTTCCCAACTCTCTGGGATGGCTCAAAATAGCCTAAGATAATGTGTTAATGAGCCGTAAACAAGATCCAATTCAGTTCGCTCTACTATCACAACAGCCAACTTCACAATGACTCATATATGTAAAGTAGAGATGAACAGCGATGAAAGTGCTAAATGCCTGCCTTTGAACTCGGGCTTCTATACATGTGGTGACTGCAACAAGTCTTTCACAACCATTTGTACTCTTCATGACCACATAATTGATCATGATATGGGTGGTTCTTATCATTATGATCAGACCACAAAAACCGCTATCCCAAAATTTGACGCAGCTTGCGCTCAAACGCAGACCTGCTGGAACGACAGGAGGGAGGCAAAGCGGATCTTCAGAAACTTTTTGTGGCGGAAGTATTACTATAAGCCTAAAACTAGAGGTAGGAACAGAAAGGGGCAAATGAAAAACAACATGGTTAAAGGTGACACACAGTCTGATGATGTTGAACTGGATGTAACCAAAGTTGGTAAATCTAAGTACATACCTACTGCATCTGATATACATGTTTTAAAGAAGAAGGTAAATGATAACTGCTTTGTGAAACTAGAAACTCTATGTTTAGATAAAATGGTTGGTAAATTTCCTGATGATAAAAGAATCAACAAAATCACAGGGAACAATTTGGTAAAGGTTGATCAAGCTGTCGTGAAAGAACAAGGCAAAATTGCTGAACAGGTAGAAAAGGTAGACAATGCAATAGACCTAGGTGCTGCTAATAAAACTAAGCAAACTGCGGACAAAAGTAAAACAGATATATTGTCAGACAAAGAAGATGGAGATTTCATGGACTTTGTTGATGACAGTGATGGTAATTACGATGATGATCATGATGGTACAACTTTGTTGGATAGTGTTGAGAAACACAAAAGCAAGTATAATACTGCCTCTGCAAGCAATCTGTTTACTACAGGATCAGCTAGTCATGTTGGATTAAAGAACACACAAGGTGAGCATGTTCAGAATATGGAAGACTCAAGTAAAGAAGATGATAATATGGAAGCAACAATTCAACATAAGATGCATCGGAGAGGCAGATCGAAAAAAACACCACCCCAAACACAAAATAAAACTGTAGTTAAAAGAAAGCGTGGCCGACCAAAGCAAATCCATGGGTTCTCTGATGAAGACATGGATAAAGAGGGTGAAAAGTTGTGGAATGTTGAAAAAAACATTCAAGAAGATGACAAGGAATCAACAGTCCAACCTCTTATAGGTCAGCGAGGAAGACTGAAAAGAACACCACCAAAGATACAAAACTTAACCAATAATAAAACAAAGAAAAACCAAACACAAAATGAAACTGAAGATAAAACTAAGCTTGACAGCCGAAAGGAAAGTCATGAACCTTCTTTTGGTAGTGTTGTCAAAGTCAAGGGGGAAGGTTTTGGCAAAGTTGGTGTAATTGATGTTGGTTATGAGGATAATGATCTTGATGGTAAATTGTTGCTAGTAGTGAATAGTGAATGTATTGATAGAACTGAAAGTAAGGATGACATTGTTTCTACTAGTAACGCTCAAGTTGCATTAAAGCACACAGAGGGTGAGAGTGTGCATAACATGGAAGAAACAAGTAAAGGAGGCAACAGCATGGAATCAACATTCCAACCTAAGAAAGTTCCGAGAGGCAAACATAAAAAACATTCAACACAAATTCAAAATGAAACTGGAGCTAAAAGAAAGCGGGGCAGACCAAAGCAAATTCATGTCTCCTCTGATGAAAGTAATGATGGTTTTGGTGTCAGCTTTTGGTTTCTTGGTGAGAGTGTTGACAAGGCTAAAGAGGGGGAAAAAGCCATCATAGAGGATGTGCCTCCAGGAAAAATGAACACAAGGGTGAGAACAGAAACTAAGTCCTATTGCATCAGCAGCGATGAGGAAAGCGGGGAAGACGAGAAATATTGTGAATCTAAGAAGTCTGAAGTGGAAGATGACCCAACATTTAAACTTAAGATGCATAAAAAAAGGAAATTCAAACCTCCACCTGTGCCAGGGAGGGGGCGTGGCAGACCCAGAAAAGATACAAAACCTTTGGACGATAGCATGGATGAGAGTGGTATCAAATCAGAGAGTGATGAACTTACAGCAAGTACAGAGGATAATACTTCAGGTTCACAACTTGGTATAAGAAAGATGAAAACATACACATGCAAAAAATGTGGAGAGACAATGCCAGAACATCTACAGGTTTCCCATAAGGCTAAGCATTCTAGAGAAACAATAAATCAAACGATGGTTTGCCATTTCTGTGGAATGAATGTGAAGAAATGTTTAATGGATAAGCATGTCAGGTAAACAGTTATGTATGCATGCCAAATATATATAAAAAAAAATTAACTGCGGTATTTGGTTCGGAACTCTTGTCCCCCAAAATTGTATTATGAAGTACTTTTGGAATATTAATGTTGTTCATATAAGCTTGACGTCAATTTTATGTTTAAATTTGTAGTTTGTCGGGATGTAAAATCTTTCCATTAATGGCAAAGAAATGCACATGTGGAAACAGTTAAAGAATTTGCTGATTTTTTATGCTCCACGAAAGTTTGATGAAAAGCACATAGTCACCGCTTTGTTTGTCCATCCATCCTTAGCGTTCATTCCATTCTTGTCCGGAAGTATAACTTCAAAACTACTGATGGGACTGCAATGAAGCTTCACACAATGAGAGGAAGTAAGAGCACAAGAACCATACTTCTTTCTTCATTCAAAGTTATTGCCCTTTGGAATTTTATGGTTATAATTATAGTCCGGATTATAATAACTCAAAAAACATCTATTAATGGGACTGCGATGAAACTTCACACAAATAAAGGGCAATGAGAGATAAGGGCAGAGAACTAGAACCATAACTCTATCTTCATTCAAATTAGAGTTATTGCCTTTGTAATTTTATACTTATAATTCTTGTCTGGAGCATATCTCAAAAAACACTAATGGGACTGCAATACAACTTCACACAAATATAAAGGACAATGAGAGGTAGTTCAGAGTACAAGAACCATGACAACTTTCAGTTCATGGCTTTCTGATTTATATGCATTGCAGGAAAAATCACACAGGGGAAACCCCCTTTAAATGTGATCAGTGTGGTCAGAGCTTTCACATTAAGAGAGACCTTAACGGCCACCGGACAAGACACCACACAAAGGGTCGTCTCAAATGCAAGTACTGTGATGCCGATTTCCATCAGCCATCCACCCTCAAGATTCACATGATGCTTCATACAGGTACTTTTTTTTAGGGGATGGGGAGTGGTGGGGGGTGGGGGTGGGGGGGGGGGGGGGGGTGCAAAGATCCATATAAAGTAGCCCAATTATAAATGCCCCTGATAAAACTTCTGATGTTATTTTCTATGCCCCGGCCATTCGAAGAATGGTGGAAGGCCAATAGTATTATTAAACTTCGTCAAATTGTATATGGACACAATGTCTCGGCCAAGTTCGACTTTCAGCCCAATCTCATCAGTAATTTTAGAGTTATACCCCTTGGAATAGTCATACTTCAGGAAATAAATGTTGTCAGGACTCTAACTTGGGTAATTGTTATCCAGTCTTCTCCGAACTTGGTCAAATTATATATGGGCATAATGCTTCAGCCAAGTTTAATGACCGGCCACATCGCCTCAGTAATTCCGTAGTTATGCCCTTTGGAATAGTGAAAATGTTGTCTTGACAGATAATTTCCATTTTAATATATGTGAATCAATAGCAGAGCCATCCATGCCCCATGGACACATGTCTAGTTTAAATATTAAAGTGGAATACACAAAGTGGAATATACAATCAAAAATTTAAGAAAATACTATAGGAAAGAGTAAAATTGGTTGCCTTAACACGGGTGTTCCTTTAATATTATAACTGCATTTTAATTCAAACAAAACTATGGGTTATTGAAAAGATGGTCTCTTTAAGCTGGTAATCTGTTAATATAGGTGTTTCTTGAGTAGGTTTAACTGAACCTGTAGTTGCAAAAAACTTGCAATATCTTGGGTATTAGCTCGACTGATCCAAGATAAGTATAGCTTTATATGCAGTCCATTAATATTTGGTGAACTATTCCTCCAAAACTACTGACCCAATAGTCTGGGCCAAATTTCTTCAAACTTTACAGCCTGAGGAACATGTCTTTATGATGTGTAGTTGGTCCTTACTGATAATTCAACTTGCTATAAAAATCCAAGATGGCCACCACTGCTAAATATAGACTTATACAAGTAAAGATTTGTGATCGCTACACCTCTATAGGAGTTTATTGACTTGAGATCTTTTCTAAATTGACTGGCATTACAAGTAGTTGGTCATTAATAAAACGTATCTAAGATGGCTGCCTGCAGTAATTTTTGTTTTGATACTTAAAAAGAAAAATAGTGTAATCGCTTATCCTAATTGAAGTATACAATGTCCTCCCAAGGGAAGTATTTAACACAATGTAGAAAATATCACTTTATTTTTTTCAGGTATTTCGATCCTTAGATCTTTATCAAAGAAGGTTTGTGGATCAAAATGTAAAAATGTAGTATATTTGATAATTTCGATCCTTAGATCTTTATCAAGGAAGTTGTTTTTTTCAAATACACTCCATCTTTACATTTTGATCCACAAACATTCCTTGATAAAGATCTAAGAATCGAAATATTGGAGTGGGAAAAAAGTGTGATATTTTCTACATTGTGTTATTCACTTAAGATTATTCTAAAGATGTTTTGGTTCTTCATGCATCTTCATTGGAATATTCTAAAACTTAATTCCTAAGAGATCGAGATGGCAACTGCTATAAAGGATTGTTTTTACAATGATAGAGGGCTATGAGAGAAGTGCAGAGCATACTTCTATCCTTATTTATTTATTGCCATTTGTAATTGTATGCGTGTATGCAGAGCATACTTCTATCCTTATTCAAATAATAGTTATTGCCATTTGTAATTGTATGCGTGTATGCAGAGCAAACCTCTATCCTTATTCAAATAAGAGTTATTGCCATTTGTAATTGTATGCGTGTATGCAGAGCATACTTCTATCCTTATTCAAATAGGAGTTATTGCCATTTGTAATTGTATGCTTGTATGCAGAGCATATTCTATCCTTATTCAAATAAGAGTTATTGCCATTTGTAATTGTATGCTTGTATGCAGAGCATACTTCTATCCTTATTCAAATAAGAGTTATTGCCATTTGTAATTGTATGCGTGTATGCAGAGCACACTTCTATCCTTATTCAAATAATAGTTATTGCCATTTGTAATTGTATGCGTGTATGCAGAGCACACTATTATCCTTATTCAAATAAGAGTTATTGCCATTTGTAATTGTATGCTTGTATGCAGAGCACACTTCTATCCTTATTCAAATAAGAGTTATTGCCATTTGTAATTGTATGCGTGTATGCAGAGCATACTTCTATCCTTATTCAAATAAAGAGTTATTGCCATTTGTAATTGTATGCGTGTATGCAGAGCATACTTCTATCCTTATTCAAGTAAGAGTTATTGCCATTTGTAATTGTATGCGTGTATGCAGAGCATACTTCTATCCTTATTCAAATAAGAGTTATTGTCATTTGTAATTGTATGCTTGTATGCAGAGCACACTTCTGTCCTTATTTAAATAAGAGTTATTGTCATTTGTAATTGTATGCCTGTATGCAGAGCACACTTCTATCCTTATTCAAATAAGAGTTAGTGCCATTTGTAATTGTATGCGTGTATGCAGAGCACACTTCTGTCCTTATTCAAATAAGAGTTATTGCCATTTGTAATTGTATGCCTGTATGCAGAGCATACTTCTATCCTTATTCAAATAAGAGTTATTGCCATTTGTAATTGTATGCTTGTAATTCGTATCTGGAGCATAACTTGAAAACTACTGATGGTACTGAAATGAAACTTCATACAATATTATGGTAATGAGATGACATGCAGAGTGCAAGAACCATGACTCTGTCTTCGTTCAAAATTTGGGTCTTGGCCCATTCTCCATATTTTCTATGAAGGATTAGCCTGGCATATTTATTCCTGTTTATGTTCATTGGTTCTTGGTAATTGCTGAAATCAGTAGACATGAACTATTTTCAGCGCCAGTCTAATATAATTTATCTAGGATATCTGTACAAAATGATATAAGTAACTTCACATCGCGGAAAATATTTTGAGTGATTCTCGGACTGTAACATCTCAAATCCATACATTTCAGGTGAGCGACCATTCATCTGCCCTCACTGCGGATTCACGTTCAGGATTAACAATCATTTACAGAAACATATTTCCTGTGTTCATCTAAAAGTGAAGAAATTCAAATGTGACATATGCTTTAAGAAGTTCGGAATACTCAGCAACCTGAAGGGTCACATGAATAAACACTTGGGCGAAACGGTCAGTTGCCAATACTGCGGGAAAGTGTTCAGCGACCCGAGCGGTTGTCGACGACACGAATTCATACATACCGGCTACAAGAGGCACCAATGCCACTTGTGCGACTATAAAAGTATTCAGAAAACGCCGTTCTATGCTCACATGGAGAAGAAACACGACATAAACAGGGCGCAGGTGCTGCAGATACTGCACGAAAAGAAGCTTCAGGCGGATAAATATTTGATTAAAGATAATGCTAAATGCATCCCTTGAAACGAGTATCTCGTATCGGGATGTGGCGAGTAAAGCAAGCTTGACGTAGAACTGCATTTTATTTTTCAAAGTGAAAACAATTTTTAAACGTAGGCGCAGTATTTCTCTTGAAATACATTGAATATATATTGTGTAAAAACTAAATGTGTGTAGATACACGTTCAGTTTCTGTTTTACTAAAACGTTATAGACTTTTCCATTACAGAAATCAGCTGATTGACGTTTTAACACAATATTTGCTTATGTCTGCTAGCAGTCTTGAAAGACGTTTTGCCAAGGGAAAATGCATGTGTTCAAAATAGCGTCCTTTTTACCCCCTGTAAATGATTAAAATGATTAATATATAACTTACCTGTCGACGAAACACCACATGACTGACCTGGATTAATAGTGGAACTATATAACAAAAAGAATTGAATTGAATTGGGGTTGTAAGGCGCACCAACACATGAAAGGTTATATGGCGCCTAACAGGAATGAACATGCCAGGCTCATCCTCCATGTACATCGAGATAAAATATGGAGAATGGGCCTAGAACCTTCTCACCTAAGAACTCCAGAGTTGCTGCAAATTCTATTGTAGCCACTCCATTTACGCTGGAGCCGCAAAGTTTATTGTTTTTCTGCCACTGACTCTAGCGAGATGGCACCTGAAACAATGCAGGGGTCATGATGAAGACCTTTAATGAGCATGAACAAAAAAATGATTAACATGAATTTGAATTTGAGGAGGGGGTGGTTCTACCCCTCTACCTACCCCTCCAACGGGATCTGCAGTGGCCCTATTCTTTGCCCCGGAACCAAACGGGGCCCCCGGAAACACACGGGGTATAGCAAAATGATTATTGATTTCAAAGGAATGTATTAAATGTAAATGTATTTTTCTTTTGGAAACTAGTTTTATGCCTGATCAGTTTTTATGAAACTTTTGAGACTAGTTAGTCCCGCAACATTTTTGAAAAAGTTGCATAAAAACGTTATATGCTACCCTGGACAACACAAAAAGTCCCAAAAAATGATTTCCGCTTGAAAAAATGTCCCACAAAAAATACGACGGTCAAATGCGTCCGAAATTGAAAGTCACAACGTTTCGTTAGTAGGACCGTCCATATGATAGTTCATTTTTCCGCCTGTTTGTCGCAAACTAGTGTCGCCTACTTCTCAAAACGCGTTATACCTATCTTCATCAAACTTTGTGTGCAAGTTTCTAGCAAGAACTTATATGTTGGAAGTAGGAGCAAATAAATTGGATATAAAATACAGGAGTTATTGCCCTTTATTGTTTCAGTTGTCTTAATATTGTAAATTGTGTGTCGCCTACTCCTCTGTAAAAGTTAACTTGACCGTACTTGACAAAACTAGGTGTGCAAGATCACTACCATGTAATCATATAGCCATGTTGATTAAATTTCAAAGGTAAACTGCTCATGATGACAGGATGACCCCTATTAATTTTGGATCAGTATGTCAAACGTCAAGGTCGTCATAACCTAATTGCGAGAAACCTTACCGAAAAGTTACCTCTTCAGCCTCTGTAGCCACGTTCATCAAATGTCCCAGTTATACTGGCTACCATGAAGGGATGACCTCTTTTCGTCTTAGGATCAAAGGTAAAGGTCGACATAACCTGATCATGACACTTTATCCGCATGATAACACAATAACTGAGTCAACTCGATCTTTAACCTATGTAGTTACACTGTCATCAAACTTCACTGGTAGATTGTCCACAGCATCCTTCATACTGGTAACGGCCACGGTCGCCATGACAGTGGATGCTCCTTGTTTATTTGGAGCAAAATTAAATACAAAACTTTACGAAAACATTCCTTGCAACAAACAGAACATTGTCAGACATTGTCAGACTTACTTACGCTATTGTCGCTTCCTCTATTGTTATAAAAAAAGCGATATTCCGTGTTCGCCTATGGCAAGCCAATTGTCCAATAATCACGGTCGAAAAACTAGGATTAACGATAGATACACTAAGTTTTTCGAACGTAAAACCAGGTTTATCGAATACTAACTTATATTTTCGAGCGAAAACATAGGATAACGGGCGTAAACCATAGTTTACGCTCAAACCATAGTTTACGCTCGTGAACCCATGTTTACGTTCGATAAACTAGGTTTCTCGATTGAACTAAGAATTTCGGTCGTTATTTTAAGTTCACGAGCGTGAACCTATATTTACGGGCGTGAACCTGGGTTCACGAGCGTGAACCATAGTTTACGAACGTGAACCTATGTTTACGACCGTGAACTTGGGTTTACGACCGTGAACATGGGTTTACGACCGTGAACATAGGTTCACGCTCGTGAACATAGGATAACGACCGAAAATCATAGATTTGTTCGAGAAACCTAGTTTATCGAACGTAAACCTAGGTTCACGTTCGTAAACCATGGTTCACGCTCGTAAACCCAAGTTCACGATCGTAAACATAGGTTCACGTTCGTAAACTATGGTTCACGGTCGTAAACCTAGGTTCACGTCCGTAAACTATGGTTCACGATTGTAAACCTAGGTTCACGATCGTAAACTATGGTTCACGGTCGTGATTGTCTATGCTCGTAAATCACAGATACCGGTCCGAAAGCATAGTTACAAGTCGATAAACCCGGTTTTACGAACGTGAACCTATGTTTACGAGCGCAAACCATAGTTTACGAGCGTAAACTATAGTTCAAGGTTGTAAACATAGGTTTACGTCCATAAACTATGGTTCACGCTCGTAAACTTAGGTTCACGTTCGTAAACTATGGTTCAAGGGCGTAAACTATGGTTCATGGTCGTAAACATAGGTTCACGGTCGTGAACCCATGTTCACGCCCGAAATTCATAGTTGTTTTGATAATCCTAGTATATCGACCGTAAACCATGGTTTACGTTCGATAAACTAGGTTTCTCGATTGAACTATGAATTTCGGTCGTTATCCTATGTTTACGAGCGTGAACCGGGGTTCACGAGCGTGAACCATAGTTTATGAATGTAAACCTATGTTTACGACCGTGAACTTGGGTTTACGAGCGTAAACCTATGTTTACGAGCGTGAAATATGGTTTACGGACGTTATCCTATGTTTTCGCTCGAAAGTATAGGTTAACATGATTTTACGTTCGAAAAACCTAGTTTATCGATCGTTAATCCTAGTTTTTCGACCGTAAACCTGGGTTCACGTCATTATTGGACAAATGGCTTGCCATATTCGCCAGGGTAAAGACTCTTGAGTTTGGAACCATCTCGCCTCTCACCGCTGCAGGTTCGAATCGCAGTTGGGAGCTCGAATTGTAAGTGAGAACGTGTCGATTCTTAAGGATGGCGGGAGGTGACCCTGGAGTTAAAGTTGGCCTCGTCCGAGTGGTGGCATATTTTACCTATACCTAGACAAACTAGAAAAATAATCTTTTCTGAAACCACTAGATATAATGTTCGCATCAAATGGTAAATCTGACCGCTATTGCGGTAACAACTGTACTCCGGCCCTGTTGTATGAAAATCGTTAAATTGAACTCTGGCTGATTTATCCTAAATACTGAAATGTATTTGCCTTTTAGTTATCACCGTATTTGTTCACAAACACAGTCTTAGTTTTATTCTATTTTCATTTGTTTCGCATATTTTATGCGAGAAATAAAGTACGAGGCAAAGTATGTGTGAACACTTGTAATAGTGAAATTAATTGTCATTCTATTTGTAATCCATGTTTGCAAGGCTGCGCCTGTACTTCCTCTCTATATAGACTAAGGGAAAACAGAAACGCGACTCGGGAATTTATGCTATGTAATCTATTTACTTATATACTATAGCAGAGAAATGCCAAGATGTTTTTGTAAAAAAAAAAAGTTCAGCCAATTATAGAAAGGACACAAAACTGTGATGTTGTAGACCTTTAAATCCCACTTTGTATCCGACTACGATCACCGGGAAAAAATCTGCATTATTTCGCCTTATCTCCCTCGAAAAGGCGTAGTTTAGAACACTGTACGATCTGTACGTGTTGATAGATTATTGATCATAATCACCGAGCGCGAGATCTTTTACTAGATGACAAGTTTTCATATTTTTACGGGAAAATTAGACAGGATATGAATACACAGACTGGATTAAAGTGTATTTTAAATATGCATTATTTCAACATCTTTTAAGACGTAAACATTACCAAGAACCCGTCTCTGAAATGTCGTAGACTTGTTCTAAATATGTTCTAATCGAGTCTTGCGCCATATAGTAGCTGAACATATTCTACAAACATGCACCAAATACGGTACAGGTCGGCATTATTTTAAACTTTGGGTATGGATTAATATAAATCTTGTGTGTATTTCTTTATATATATTTTTACTTTTTACTTTGTTTTGCTATGTCTCGCCACCCACTATCAGTCACTTTTCCGACGGCGGCGGCCACACTTTAAATCAACTATATATCTCAACAACCGCAGCTCGAATTTGTCTGAAACTTTCTCAGATGCTTTATTGGGTCAAGGGACATCACGTAATGCCAAAATTAGCAAGGTCAGTGTCATATTAGTTAACTGTATGTGATCTCATTTTCTTTGATACTTGGTCAAATGTTTTGTTGGCATTGGTTGACATCATTGAGCGAAAAAATTACCAAGGTCAAGGTCATATTTCCCAATTATTTTCCCAAAACGACACCCTGGTTAAACCACTTAACTTCAGTAACTTAACTTCTTTAAGCACACATTTAATTAAATAGTTCATATGCCGTTGATCCCTTATTGTTTCAGGTGCCATCTCGCTCACATCAAAAGAGCAGTGGCAGAAAAACGATACACGTGGCTCCAGCGTAAATGGAGTTTCTACGATAGAATTTGCAGCAACTCGTCAGTTCAGGGTGAGAAGGTTCTAGGCCCATTTTCCATATTTTATCTTAATGTACATGGAGGATGAGCCTGGCATGTTCATGCCTGTTAGGCGCCATATAACCGTTCATGTGTTGGTGCGCCTTAAAACCCAATTCAATTCAAAGTCTTTGATACTTGGTCATATGTATTGTTGGCACTGACATCGCTGAACGACAAAAATACCAAGGTCAAGGTCATGTTTTGCGTTATTTACCCTAATCATCAGTTTGGTTAGGTAAGTTAACTTTTTCTGATAACTTTCATTTCTTTGTTTGATACTTGGTCATATGTATTGTTGGCATTGGTGGACATCACTGAACGACAAAAAATACCAAGGTCAAGGTCATATTTCGCATTATTTCCCCAAACTTAACCTTGGTTAGGTAACTTAACCTCAGTTAACTTTATGTGATTGTCTCACTTTATGTCTTGATACTTGGTCATATGTATTGTTGGACATCGCTGAACGACAAAAATACCAAGGTCAAGGTCATATTTCCCAATTATTTTCCCAAAACGACACCCTGGTTAAACCACTTAACTTCAGTAACTTAACTTCTTTAAGCACACATTTAATTAAATAGTTCATATGCCGTTTGCCGCGGTGGGCAAGACACCCTCCGACCAAGGTCTTGTTTTTTAATACGCATCGAAAGGAATCTTTTGTGTTTATGGCAGATACGCAGCTTATCTAGTGCTCTGAATTTTTCTGTTTTCGGTATTTTAGTCTCGCACGTGTTGTCATTTTGATAAAAAACGTTTTTGTTTTTAACTCGACTGATCAGAGATCAGCAGAGCTTATGCCGTGGTGCGGCGTCCGTCCGTCCGTCTGTCCGTAAACTTTTTTTTATAGCGACTACTCCTCTGAAACTACTGAATGGATTTTCATGAAACTTTACAGAAATGTTGCCCATGAAGTAGTCTAGTTGATCCTAGCAAAAATCCATTTTGATGTGAAATCCAAGATGGCTGCCAAATCTAAAAATAGGTTTTTAAAAAACAAGTTTGTAGCGACTACTTCTTGAAAACTCTAAGTGATATTGATATGGGACTTTTTCTAAAATGATCAGGATGACATGATGTTGGTCCTTGTCGAAAATCGTTTTGATTCGACGTTAAACATGGCTGCCAGCGGCCATCTTTGTTTACATAGAGTTATATAATGAAAACTTGTAGCGACTACTCCTCTGAAACTATTTGACGGATTTTTATGAAACTTCACAGGAATGTTGCTCTTGGTGTCTTATTGATCCTAGCAAAATTTCAGGTCGGCCGGAAATTCAAGATGGCCGCCCTGGCTAAAAATAATTTTTCGAAAAACAAGTCTGTAGCGACTACTTCCTGAAATCAAAATCAATCAGTAGAGCTTCAAGGTCATTGACCTCTTGTTTGTTTTGGTTTTTGATGATTAAAGTTTTCAAAATGTATTTAAGGTCATGTTTTGCTGTATTATATTGTCTCATTCATGAGGTATACCCAAGAAAAGTTAGCAGGATCGTTTTTAGCATTTAATGTTGATTAAAAATAATGATTTAATATTAAGTTGTTCAGTTTACACGCTTTCAAACAAAAACTAAACCTAATTCTACAATAAACAAGAATAAATACTGGAAATACATTACTGCTTAGCGTAACTCAATAGCAGTATGTTACTGTAAAAAGATGCCGAAAATGCAGTATAAACACACACTTTAATGAACTGTATATATAATATTTATATTAATCATATTAGTCGATCATCGGTCATGAATATCAAACCGATGATCGACTAAGAATTTCTGACCGATTCCCACCACTACACAGTAACACACTCACTGTTTGAGTATACTCTGCCTTTAATGGAATATATAAACTAACATCAAACGATCCGAAAATTGAAAGGCCATATATTAATTAAATGATTATACTAAATTAATAAAGCAAAATGGTACAGACCCGCCGCAAAATAGTACAGACCTGCGCAAGACGGCGGAAACAAAACCTTTGCACGTGTATGTTTTCATATTTGTTCATGAAAGACCTGCTGTATTCAGAAGTAAATTTCTTTTACTTTAATTTGTAATTTTTAAGTATTAAATAGTAGGCCTACTTTATCGACGTTTTTGTTCTCAGTAGGCCTACATTATGGACGTTTTTGTTCTCAGTAGGCCTACTTTATCTATGTTTTTGTTCTCAGTAGGCCTACTTTATCCACGTTGTTGTTCTCAAAAAGCAGCCCTTCTACAACATGCCGCCGCGGTGGTGTAATGATAGAGCGTTTGCTTCGCATGCGCTGTGGGTTCGAACCCAGGTAGGGTCACACCAAATACTTAATATAACCCAGGTAGGGTCACACCAAATACCTAATATAAATGCTACTAGTAGCTCTGCCTGTGGTCTGGTGTGGTATCATATCACATGTCATGTGACTACGGCGTAGTATTTTAGTGTGGCAGCAGCACCATAACGTTAAAATTGTACACATTAGTATAGCTCAGGCTTGAATAGTGCCCCGAAGCTTTTGGTGTGATGACGTCATCCAAGATGGCCGCCAGTGACGTCATGATACGAATCTTGTTAGCGCTAGATCTCAAACATTTATTGTCGGATTTCAATGAAACTTTCACAGATTGTGAAGTTTGTTCACACTGCTACGAGTAGACACTGTCGTGATATGAATGAAATATTGCTATTTGAACTGCATACATAATAAATCTCTCTCAGTTACCTACTAAGATGATATTTGTGTAACACAACACCGTTGTCAAGTAGGCAGATGCGACACCCAACAATTAAATGTTAAGACTTCCTTTATGGCAATTGTCAATAGGAAACTAAATTGCTTAACTTTCCGTAAACGTAAGTATGATACAAACGCAACATATGTTCCCCCACTTACATCAAACGCACCGTAAACCCAATGCCTATTGATACGCGGCAGTGAACTATTGATCGAAGGTAAGATGATATTTATTTCACGTCGGTTATGCACAAATAGTATAAACGTAAGCTTTAAGCTTTTTTCCGACAAACATAGTATCCATTTAACAAGAAACAAAAGGCCTATTGGATTTAAAATGGCATTTAGGTATACATTTAAGACAGATATTAAGACAATTGCAAATTATCTAAGTAACTAATAAAACATGCAAATTAAGCAATATTAAGACATGTCAGTAGAACAGAATGCATGAGCCAGCCTAGTTAACTATACAGCTACATACAGGTATAAGCAGAGTTTGTTTTAAACACTTTATCACATGGTAGTAAATAACAATATATCACACATATAATCAAGACATAGCATTAAGATATTTTTTAAACAGTATAGCATATAGTGCTTAACGGTTAATAAATGCATATTTTCAGACATGTACATAGATTACCATATGTATAAGTTTAGATAAATTGTGGATATGTGAATATATATAATATATTTCACGTGACTGCTTTTAAGCCAATATCATAAATATGTATAACAAGCAAGGTCAAAAAACCGCCGATAAGTGTAAATAAACATGACTGTGGGCCTGTGAACTGATAGGGATGCAAACAATTGTTTGTATAATTAATGAAAGCCTGCGAGTTATCAAGCTGAAATAAGTGTTGCTGTTTTTATCAAAATCAATAACTACGCAATGGATGCGTCAGTAGTGTTCACTGAGAAACTTGGCCAAGGTCTTATATATATAATCCTTAATGATAGTGTTAACAACGCAGACTTTTTAACGTTTCGGCTTGGCAGCCTTCATCAGAATTTAATTTTCTGATATAATCATTCAAATGCAAATTGGTCAAAAATCAAAAATCATTTTAAGTGACAGTGCGGACAAGCTGATTTGCTTCTTTTTCGCTTCTTTTTGGCATTATAAATCAAACTGATATAACGGTAAACTTTGTCGTTATATATTCATGGATTCAATAAATGTCATGGATCTTCATCCATGAAAATACTTTTAAAGAGTTGCACTTATTCCATTCCAAAGCTTTCCGATTTCATTCAGTTGCACTTATATTTCATTCTGCTCCGTAAACATTCCAGACGCATAAATATTCCGGAAACATTGCCACATTCTACACTGAGTAGACTGATCTACGAAAACGTCAAATCCACAGGCGAAACGGTAACCTTTGAACGTTCCAAAATATGTGTTTATACCATTCAAGTTTTTTAGACGAGTTCTCTAGGAATTTTCAAGTTGTAAACCATGCTCGTCGCCAACTACATGATTCACAGTCTGTTAACCATAGACAAATACAAAACCCATATAAGGATCAGCTGCCTACGGCAACTGAATAATCCAGACTATATTGTGCACATTCGGCAACGAGACTATAAACCTTAGGAATATGTTCCAGAAACTGTTGAAAAACCATAAGACGAGTTCACTTGTCGAATGTATGGTTCAAAGGTATGTCAGACAACTGATGTAAATGCATTTCGGTACCAACTATTTTGTGCAATGGGAGGAGACATTGATTCATCACAGATACAACCCTGTAAGAATTACACATGGCAACCTTGATTTGTTTAAAACACATAATTATGAATTATAAGAATAGTGAAGAACAAATTATTTTTGCACATTACTAAATGTTAATTGTATTACACAAAAAAAAGATATATTTAAACCTATGGTAGAATGATGAAGACAAATTGAAAATTCAGTTTTTTCAATACTTATATGTAAGCATTTTAAAAGTCAAAATGATACTATATTAATAAATCAAGATGTTTTTAATGCCTGATAATGACTTCAAGATTGCCGTTTGTCCCTTTAACAAAACAGTGTGAACGAGCCAATTGTCAAGCTACTGTCTGGATAAGATGCTTGGACGCCACACAGAATATCTCACAAGTAAGTTATGGGCGGAAACAAACTGAAGATGGCGAATTCGAAATAGATCGGATGGATAGTCCTGCAGCTTCTGATGCCGTTTTAGATTTACGTTCTTGCAAGGTACACTACAATGTAAGCTACCGAGTTGTGATTGCTTAGCAAATGACATGATGTGTAACGATATTTGAAAACACATTACATGCAAGCAATGATGATTCTGATGACCTATGGGTATTGATGACTTCGAAATGGAAGATCATGGCGACTTAAAAAAAGGAGAGTGGACCTTTGTAAACGGCCGAACACAACACATACGAAGCGACAGTATCATGTCTGTGTTTTATATCCAGTTTTAACTCAATACAGTATCATGATATTTAAATAATACCTACAACTTGTGAATTATACTAATCTTTTGTGGAAATTCCCGAATACGCCATAGTCAATAGTATGACTAGCATCAACCATCCGATGTCTAATTTAAGGCTAACACCATACTAATCGTGTGGAACTATTGACAACTATGTATAATAATTATAAACAAATCACCAGCTATGATAGAATGTATGAAACAATTGTGTAAGTAGTGAATACTTTTGATTGTATTGCAGACTCGTATTTATAATTAAATATATGCATGGCATATACAAGTATTGTCTTTGTTTGATTATTTTGAAAGCCAGTCAATTTTAAATAATGTTGACATGGTACAAAACAAAACATGTATTAAATGAATTGAATTGAATTGGGCTTTAAGGCGCACCAACACATGAAAGGTTATATGGCGCCTAAAGGCATGAACATGCCAGGCTCATCCTCCATGTACATCGAGATCAAATATAGAAAATGGGCTTTGAACCTTCTTACCCTGAACAGCAGTTGCTGCAAATTCTATCGTAGAGACTCCATTTACGCTGGAGCCACGTTTATTGTTTTTCTGCCACTGCTCTTTTGATGTGAGCGAGATGGCACCTGAAACAATGCAGGGATCATGATGAAGACCTTTAATGAACATGAACAAAAATGATAAAATGAGCATGAATTTGGGGGGATTCTACCCCTCTGTCTACCCCTCCAAAGGGATCTGCAGTGGCCCTATTCTTTGCCCCGTGACAAACGGGGCCCCCGGGAATCACACGGGGCGTATTAAATGTATTAAATGAAGCATGTACATTGTTAGTGTATTAATACACAGATAATGTCAGGATGACGTTTTTTGTTTTTGAAAACTTACAGGTATGAATGAAGTACTATAATTTAAAAAATATGTGTTTTTCCCTTAACGTTTGTTCTTATACATTAATTATCAAAATAAATGTGTTCAACCATTACAGTAAAACACTTTTTATTATCACAAATATATTGAATTTCAAAATAAGATGTGTAATGCATCATTATACTCAAGCTAGTGGTATCAAAATTGGATGTTTTGGGGGAAAAAACGGAGTGACTCCAAATATTGTCTGTTTCATGACATAAGCTTCTAAACCTAGAAGTCTATCAGGGTTGATAGTATCTCGGGATATCACCAGTATCAAAAATCATAAAAAGAATTTGCCACCTTGGGTGGTACCGATTGATCAAATTTCGGGATCAGGCCCACAGCCTACTACACATAGTTGGCCTAAATAAAAAAAAAGTTTACAGGGCCATTCCGAACAGCTAGATTACGAGCTAAAAGTTACTTTTGTATGTAACCAAGTCAAAACTGTACATAATCTGGTACGTTGTCCAGCTTTTTGTTTTGTAATTTGAGTGGTATCCTCCAATGCACTATGTTGGGCTTTAACTCGAGTTTGGACCATAATTCCTACTCTTCTTTAACACCCATAAAACTGCCATATTTTGGTGGCAGTGTCATCTAATAGCTGCACATACAATTTCAGACTCTGTACATCCCACCTGCAACAACAATTAACATATGTGTCAGCAATTATTAAAGCTATTTATAACCCACTACTACGTTTTAAGGCGTAAGAATTATATACCGTGGGTTTCAAGGGATCTAACCGTGTAGTGAGACCTTTTAAAATATTTTATTTTTCAGCGGAAGTGATTATCATAAATAATATGTGATTGAATGTGAAACTGTAATTTAGAACGTATGCATTTAGACATAATTTCAAATTTAACGCGGCTCGTTTTAAATAGTTGCATACTATTTTCCAATTTTAAACCTATGTTTCTATTGCTATATAGTTTTACCTTAAACTAAATAATTCCACTAAATAAACATCATAATTGTTTAAAACTGTGTTTGCAATTTAAATATGACCGTATGTTTCATTTTAAGACAAACATATAAATATTGAATTAAAAATTCGAATTTTATCGCATTAAATTTACGACAATTTGTTCATATTTTACCGGCGATTTTTATAAATTAACTAAAACATAACCATTTGATTCATATGTTGTTGTTATTGTAGTTATTGTTGCTGCATTATCACACGACATGCATATAAAGATATATTTGCAATTTATTTTGTTTTCATCATTATTTGCAAATGTGTATGTTTTGCACATAAGGTTTACGCTTTTCATTATCGTAAATTGTGTTTTATTTCTAGTTATTCCATTTATTTGTCATAATTTGTAAAAAGTATGTACAATCATCAACTATTCACATTTGTGAAAAACAATTGCAAAAACTGTATGGAGGATGTGAAAATCATATCAATATACACGTGCTAATCAAAATTCAACTAATTAAATTAAAGGGAATGTAGCGACACAGCCAAACAAACTCTGTTATTGAGAGTTTCGAAAAACTTGGAAAAAGGTGAAAGAATTATCAAAATCGGATGATAAACAAAAAAGATATAACCTTTTAAAAGTTGTTCTAAAATGAATATGGGAGCCGCCATTTTTAGAACTATGACGTCATAGTTCCATATTACCATATATGAAATATTGATAAATATCATTTAAAACAGAGAAAATTACTGCAAATGAATATATATTTTTTAATGTTGAAATAAATCATTATTGACATTAAGTATTACATATTTTTCATACAGTCGCTGTCATTTTTAGCTCTACTGGCCAAGGGCCAGCAGAGCTTATGGGATGGTGTGTTGTCCGTCTTCCGTCGTCCGTCCGTCGTCCGTCGTCCGTTAACTTTTCTTCAAACGACTTCTCCTCAGAAACCGCTTGGTCAATTTTGACCAAACTTCACATGGATGATCCTTAGATGAATGCTTTTTAGATTTGTTAAAATTAGGTCACCGCTGCATTCAAGATGGCTGCCATTACCATATATGGTCGAAACCTTAAAAAATCTTCTTGTCCAGAACCGCTGGACAGATTTCAACAGTTTTTCTTTTTAAATGATCGCCAACGCCTAGACTATCAAGTTTGTTCAAATGAAGTCCCAGGGGGTGTCCGTCGTCCGTCCGTGCGTGCGTCCGTGCGTTAGTCAACTTTTGTACACTCTAGAGGCCACATTTCTGATGCAATCATCATGAAACTTTGTCAGAATGTTTGTCTCAATAAAATCTCGGTCAAGTTCAAAAATGGGTCATGTGGGGTCAAAAACTAAGTCACTAGGTCAAATACTTGAAAAAAACTTGTGTACACTCTAGAGGTCATATTTGTTACCCAATCTTAATGAAACTTTGTCAAATTGTTTATTTTAATTATATCTTGATCAAGTTCGGAAATGGGTCACATGAAGTTAAAAACTAGGTCACTAGATAAAATATTGGAAAAACCTTGTGTACACTCTAGAGGCCATATTTTTTACCCGAGCTTGATGCAACTTTGTCAGAATGTTTGTCTTAATTATATCTTGGTCAAGTTTGAAAATGGGTCACATGGGGTTAAAAACTAGGGCACTAGGTCAAATACTTGAAAAACCTTGTGTACACTCTAGAAGCCGTATTTCTCACCCAATCTTGATGAAACTTTGTCAAAATGTTTGTCTTAATTATATCTTGGTCAAGTTCAAAAATGGGTCACATGGTGTTAAAAATTAGGTCACTAAGTCAAACTTTGGAAAAACCGTGTGTACACTCTAGAGGCCATATTTTTGACCCGATCTTGATGCAATTTTGTCAGAATATTTGTCTTAATTATAGCTTGCTAAAGTTCGAAAATGGGTCACACAGGGTCAAAAACTAGGTCACTAGGTCAAATACTTGAAAAACCTTGTGTACACTCTAGAGGCCATATTTCTGACCCGATCTTGATGAAACTTTGTCGAAATGTTGTCTTAATTATATTTTGGTCAAGTTCGAAAATGGGTCCCACGGGGTCAAAAACTAGGTCACTAGGTCAACTACTTGAAAAACCTTGTGTACACTCTAGACGCCATATTTTTGACCAGATCTTGATGAAACTTTTTTTTTTTTAGCTCTATGTTGGACCAGTCTGACCAGTAACAGAGGAGTTATGGCTCTTGATTCAGTTAAAAATGCTATATATTGCCTCGTTAATACGGTAGGGCCTTCATTTTTCATCTGATCTTTACCGAACTTTAACAGATTCTTTAGTTATGGCCCTTGATTTAGTTCAAAAGCTGTTTTTTGCCCGAAACTTCCAAAAAAACGTAAATGGCAGTCACTCAATCGCTTCATTGATGTTATAAGAGCCATGTTAGCCAGTAGAGCGTCCACAGGCCCTCTTGGGCCTATTGTTTCCGTATTAATCAGTAAAGTTTCATATTTATCAATATTCCATATATGGTCAATTAGAACCGTGATGTCATAGCTCTCAAAATGGCCGCTTCCATATCCGTTTCAAGAGAAACTTCAAATGATCATATCTTCTTTCTTTATCATCCGATTTTGATAATTCTTTCACCCTTATTCAAGTATATCAAAACTCTCAATAATAAAGTTGGTATGGTTGTGTCGCTACATTCCCTTTAAAACACTTAGAAAATATCTACCAAGTTGTTACTGTACACTATGAAGTAGACGAAATATAGCGATTTAAAGAGACATACTACGGTGTCCGGTTGGGGCCGATACAATGTCGCATTGTCGTGGACGACAATGCGACGCCCGACAACGCGACATCGCGACATCGCGATACGACAGTGCGACATTGCGAAACGACAACTCCACAATGCGATACGACATCGGGACATTGCGATACGACATCGCGACAATTATGTCGTGATGTCGTATCGCAATGTCGCAATGTCGTGTCGCGATGTTGCGATGTCGCATTGTAGGGCGCCGCATTGTCGTAATGTCGCCCACGACAATGCGACATTCTTTCAATTGTCGTAATGTCGCCAACGACATTGTCGCCAGCGACGCACGACATCACGGCGCGCGACATTTTGCTAATAAAGTCGTTCGTCACGCACGACATTGTCGCCAACGACGCACGACATCTTGTTATAATGTCGCGATGTCGCCGGCGACGCACAACATTTTTCTTATAATGTCGCGATGTCGCGTTGCCGGAACTACTTTTTCTTATAATGTTCCGTCGCCGGCGACGCACGACATTTTGCTTATAATGCGTCGTAATGTCGCGTTGTCGTGCGCGATGTCGCGTTGTCGAGCGCCCACGACACTGCGACATTGTATCTGGCCCCAACCGGACACCGTAACATATAGCAATTTCGCTTTGTTTTCACCCAGAATTTAAAACATGGATCTATCCGTTGATGTTAAAGTGAAAATTAAACCGTTCTAGCAGACAGTAATTTAATTTCAAAATAACGTGATTGCAGCTACAGCGAAACATGGAGTGTTTAGAGTTCGTGGAAACTGCATAGTTCTGTAGGTGAGAAGGTTCTATGTCCATTCTGCATTCTGTTTGATCTGGAATGGTGTGAAAATACCTTATCGAAGGTTCTATTTTTACCGTCATATGCATACCATCTTCGGGATGGCCCCGAATTTCGGTTCTATTGACATTTTAAATATAGAGTTCTGCTTAACCCAGGGCTAGAGTACGTGAACGGTAGCAAGCACTTTTTCACTACCGCTCATGAACAGTCTCACTCAAACCGAAACTGCAATAGGTTTTGTATATTTTTTGTATTTATCGTGTTTGACGATTTCCAAATTCCTCCTTTCATACCTTTTTATCTAGATGTAAGTGGGGTAGGGTGAGGGCATGGTATATTCTTTCCTTTGTCGCCATATAACCTGTTTACGTCAGTGCACCGTAAAACCCAATTCAACTTAATAATTTGTGCACACCATATATGACAAATTTTATATATATAGCCACGTATTAATATGAATGCCTGGTTTTAATTAACATAATGCGAAAACATTAATATGCAATTAAATGGGATTTTTACCATTACTTCTCAAGCGTAGAAAAACATTACACGCTAGTTAAACAAGTATTGACTAGGGGTCTAGGAAGAGCATAGGAATATACTTTTGTAGACGTTTGATTTACTTTGATGTGTGCAAATGTGAAAAGCAGATCTCGAGATTACCGTATGTCCATTAAGAGTAAATTTACATTTACCAGCACATATATTCTGCTGTGCGATATAATCTCTTGTAGAGAAACCAGTATTCGAATGTTGCCGTTTGGGACAAGCCTGCCCCTTATGCCCCCTCACCATTCAATAACGGGGGCATATAAACGTCAACTCTTATCAGAAATTCAATTCTGTATTTAAAATATAATCCAATAATTGTATTGTCACCAAGACATTTATATGAAACCGAAACGCACACATACACAAAAAAACAAACAACAAAAAACACAACAACAACAACAACAACAACAAAAACAAAAACATACTAGTATCGAAATCGAAAAGTCAAGGTTACCGTCTTATTAATCGGGCATTATAGATACTATAAAACACCATACATGTACCTTCATTTTACGAGATAAAGGTAACACGGCAATCTTGAAGAAGTTATAACACATCTATCACCTCGAGTTAGTAATCCTGTATCAATTTGACTTTAAATCTGCTAGCATATACATGTAATTAAATAATACATTCGCGTGTTTAAACAATATTAATATTGCGCTGTGTCTCTTTAAAACAATGATGACGCAAATATTGATACATCGATACTTTTATTGACGGTACTATAGTTCAGATTATATGTAAATTTGTTTATTAAAGTTTAATCAAAGTTAAGCTCATACCAAGTACAAGTCGAACAAAATGAATAAATCGACACTTATTGTGCATAATATCGCCATTCTGTAAACTATTAGCACTGTAGCACTTTATATGCCTAAAATCGTTATTATGTATACGTGAAATTTGCCATCTTTCGTACCAACTAATAATTTGATGATGCTTTATTTCGTACTATATATACTCAGCAAAAATAGAAACGTCCCTCTTTTAAACTGTGATTGCATAGGGTTGACTTTGTTACACTTTGTACACCAATCTAGATATAATTTCGTCATTTTATACTTATCATTCAATCATTCTGATCAATATTAATAATCATCAAAACTCAAAGTTTGTCTGTTCTGCTAAAACACGTTTTATTCAAATTGCGAAATCACTATATTTTTATTATAAAGGGAGGTAATCTGAAAATAGTCATTCTTGAAAGCTGTATGGCGCAAGATCAGCGTATTTTCTCTGTTTTTGTGGTGATGAGGTCATTCTCTGTTTATTTCAATATAACAAAACTGTGTTAGCTCAAAGTTTTAACCACAAGACCCGGAAATGCTGTTTAAACCAAGTCAAGGGGAATAAGTTTTCCCACAAGTTTGATTCAAACTGATTGTTTTCATGACAGTGCTGGCTTTTAACAAAAGTATTGGCATATAAGATTAAATAAATATAATTTAATTGTGTCTAAATCTATGGGTAAAGCTGGGGACGTTTCTATGTTTGCTCAGTATATATCCTGTTTTTTGGTAAAATATTGGGTGTACAAAACACGTTTTTGCAGCATATTGATCTTAATAAACCGAGTTAATGCATGACATTTGACATATATAAAACTCCTGCTAGGTATCTGTCTGTAAACGAACATCATATTAAAATGAAGACATTTCGCTAAAAATGAAGAAAATGTAAGTTGATCCACCTTAAACCTCGCAGCACTATCTTTAGTTCTAATACACTTACCCGTCCTCGCTGTGTACAGATTCACCTGCAGTGATAGGGCACATTGCAAAACTGGAGTGCTATTTGGGTACTGGTATTAATATCAGTATTGTCAGTTGTTCAATTAAATCCTATATTAAGGTACAATACGTATAGTGAGCATTGTGACAACGCAGTATGTCATTTATATGGCTCACTGCAGCAGCTGATGGCATACTGCTGCAGTACTACATATGATTTTTAAGATGACTTAAGGTATCGAGGGACTGCTGCAGTATGCCATCACTCAGTATGATGTACTTCGAAGAAGTGGGGGCTATATAGGAATCACTTTGTCCGTCGCTTCCAGTCGCGTCGCGTCCCGTTTTATTATTTAACAGATAATAGTTACATTTTTCATGTTTGGTATGATGTGAAAATACATTATAAAAACCCTCTAAGGTTACATTCCACTTATTATACAGACTTCATAAAGTTACACTCCACTAATTGTTACATCAGATTTTATTCAGTTATTAATGATTGTCTTGTTATTTAACGGATTATGGTTTCAAATTTTCTTTTTCTTTTTATATTATATATTCTGTGATGAATTATAGAAATGTCCCAGTTTGAGAAAATCTATAACATAGCTCTTCCTATACTTTGCTATCTCGCCTAGTGTGCAAGATAGCACAGTGGCCAGATGTTGGTAACTACTTTCTAAACCCCGCCCCTTCTTCTAAAAATAAAGTGGTAGGCTAAAACCCATGAATTAAAAAATAGACTGTTAGAATAAATAACTAAAAAAATATAAATATTATTTGAAAACTATTTAAATGAAAAGTAAATAAATAAAACTAATAATAAATGAACTTGATTTATATTTAAATTCTTTTGTTAAAAGGTTGAATTTATTCAAGGGTTAAAATAAAAGGTATCCAATTGTCTTTGACCGTCTGCAACTACTGAAGCTCAAAACACATCTTCTAGACTTTTTATCTTGGCAGCAGATTGAAGAACTGTTAAAAACTTCTGAATTTGAAGAAGTAAGTGGTCCTGAAATTTATGCCTGTGCAACCAAAAATTGCTGGAAATGCTCCTGAACCCCATCGTATACAGGACGGTTCCAGTCTGCATACTGACGTCACTTCGATTTTTTCAAATTCATCACTGATATTCGGCAGGTGACCTCCTGATATTTCAGGACTTAATCCGCGGTGCGGTAATTCGGTGTGCATATAATCCTAATACATTTAGGGATTCACGAACCTTTGAGGACCCTTTTAAAAATATATAGAAATATTAAACACACATTTGAGGAACGTTTGATGCTTTTGTCTGGCGTGTCCAGATTGGGTCATAAAACTTGGGGTTTGGTCCATAGCTACATATATGCAAATCACCTGACCGGACTATTTTTCCCCCCATAATTCTAAGTGCCAAACACGAGAGATGATACTAGTATCGATCGAGGGCGAGAATGTTCCAGTCTGTGCATCAATATCGCGAAGTCACAGCGCGAGTGACGTCAAGATATTTATGTATTACTCCGCGCTGTCGCCAAAGGAGTGACAGAAGAAGGAATACTTGTGTCAAAAGACGATTGGAAAGAAATTCATCACATAATATATAATATATGGTTCAATTAAAATTGTTGTCGGGATACGAAAAATAATTTTCGAGTGAGAAAGATGCTTGCGATCGTTCCCATAGGGTTACAGTACAGCATTTTGCTAACCAGCACTTTCCAGTATCACATAGCTCTGAACAACATACCTTAAATAAAATTACTAACTTAAAATATATATCAACATGAAGAAAATAAGTCGAGTTTAATTATTTGAAATTGAGACTCTGCTCAGCACAAACGTCAGAGTATTCCCACGCATCCATATTAATGTAGTGATATCTATTCTGACTGGACACCTGTTCAGGAATATCAATCACCTTCACACAATTTGAATTGGTGTTTTTGTTGTGTTTTTTTGTTAATTTATATGAAAATACATGCAGAATCAGTACCGTTTTTAAGACTACAAACATATTCAAATAGGTCACCAAGCGGGGGTATTAATCACCTTCATTGATAGCTCTAGCTAAGTGAAGGAAATCTCAGTAGTCCGATCTTCATTACACTTCAACAGCACTTTCCTCTCGTGAAACAATGACCATACCCTGACAACTAGGTCAGTGTGACCTACTTTCTCAAAAAACAACAACGTTACGTTAACCTGTTTAAGTTTGTTATCTGTGTCACTAAATGTCAATTTTTTTTTAAACTTATCATTTACCAGGATTGCCATGTCCAGTTATTACAAACTTGCTGACATATACCAAACAATATACATGAAACCGCGGCTTTAACCTCACCAGGCGTTACCTCTTGTTTATATTGTGTCAAAACAATGTGATAGCGACAATTTCAATATTAGTGGCTGTTAACCGGATCTTGAAGAGTTACTTCCCTTGTCGTTAAACGCGCCACTTGTTCATTGTTCACGTGCACGTGCCTTTTATTGCGTATACCAAGTTTCAAATGAATATCTTGAAATTTTCTGAAATACTTTGCTCCACAATATTTTATCTGCTAAATTCCATAATTCCCCAGGCAATAATTAACCGAACCAGACCAACATTGTATTACGCACATCAACATATGCTGCCAATCATGTATACCAAATTTCAATACAATTTCATTAAACAGAAGTAGTTTGCTCCGCAATATGGCTTAAGCAAAATAACATGACTTCAGGTAAGTCCAAGGGCACGGTCAGTTAAGGATGTTGGCTGGGCAAGTTTTGACATCTTCAAGTCTAAACATTTTATTTTTTAAATCATGGTTTTATTTGACAACAGAATTGTTTCATTTTTTCCATTCTAGTAGATATGGATAAAATGTAGGATTTAAGATGGTAACATACCAAATTTTAGCAAATTTGTTTTTTTTTCATATTTTTTCCGTCATTTGTGGTCATTTTTTGTTATCAACAAAATATGGGGGTATGGGTAGATCTGAGTAGAATTTATCCTTTTGCTATAGAATAAATCAGATTTTTGTTTTTCAGTAGTGGAATACATATATAAAAGTAGATACTGAGCTAATTTTATTTTCGATCTCCATGTCAATATTGTCTGTACAGTATTTTACATTGAAAATGTCAAAATAACTCCAAAATGGTTGTAATTTAAAGATTTTTTAATAAAAAATCATAAGAAGCCTGGTGACCTATACATTTTTTTTCTTGTTTTGAAAGAAATGTCATAGGACCTTGACATATACAAGTTTTAAAAAAAAAGATCATTAGAACATATTTTTTTATCATTAATTAATTTTTCGGTAAAAACAAAAGTGGGTTGGGTACGGTCCATATATGTTTGCTTTTTAAAGTAAAAAGACGAACGAGGATTACAATTGCTTTTGTATGATTTGAAAGATATGTATATATGCAATCAAAAATTAATTGTTGTTTTTCAATAAAAACAATTGAGAAAATGTTCAATGACAATATTTTTCCTCTTTTTAGTAAAATGTTGAAGTTAGAAATATGTACCTTCTTCAATGACGTCTAGTGGGAAAAAAAGCGTGGTGACCTAGCCTTTTTTTGATAATTTTGAATCTAAATTATACCAAAGAAGCTTTAAATGTGAATTTTAAAAAAAATCTCATCACTACGTCCTTTCCCAGTCAACCTCCTTAAGTCTTATTTAACTGCAATTTCAAAAGCTCCTTTGAACGGATATTTAATCTGATTTCACTAGCTAGATTAATTACCTGCCTGTTGTTTTTCAGCAATTTGTTCACGTACTTAATAGTTTAAAGTGTTTAAGATAGTATATTTTGTAACTGCTAGTACAACAGTAGGCGAACTCGAAGACCTCGTGTAGGTCCGAAGTATGCCACGTGGAAAAATACTGCAGAAAAAAACGCCACGTGGCACAGTGTGGATCTAATTAAACATTTACGAACACAATAAATTGGATAAATTAAGCAAAACAATTAAATTATCAAGAAAATAAGTTTTATTTATTCTACTATTACAAGTTCTGCAATTTAACATAGCTTTGACTAAGTTTTCAGATTTCCACCTAGAAAATAAATTTCGTAGAATTTGACTGTTTTATGTTTTATTACACGAAATAATGAACCACGTTCATTTATATATACTAAACCAAACAGTTAACGCACCAGTAGACACTATTCTTTAATATCTCAATAATAACAACCAATAAATCAAAACAAATTTCATTCTGAACGAGACAAATATCTTGTCAATCACGACTGTAAATTTAAAAAAATCGTTCAAATCACCTGCCTCCAACGGTACCAGTCGGCATATAATAAGTTCATACATTAAATGTTTTGTGTACTGGTGCGTTAGCTGTTTGGTTCAGTATATATATGGTTTTATCAAGTTGTTTTATTTCGATAAATTAATAGGAGTTTTTGTTACCACAATGTCAAAATTAACAAAGCACCGCTGCACGTTGCCATATGAAAAAGTACACATGTAACACTTCGACGCAGTATGCCATACTGCAGCAGTAAGCCATATAAACTGCTTCAGTGAGCCATATAAATGGCATACTGCAGCAATATGGCATACTGCGTTGTCACAGAACATGTATTTTAAATATGCTTTTAAAATCAAATAAAATACAGCTATTTTGAAGACGCTAACGGGCTCTTTTATACAATTGTGATACCTCTTATCATTTTATTATATTATACATAAAAAAAGGGTTATATCATGAAAACAGGAACTATGACTTTCAAACCAATGAATGCTAACTGTATTGTTCAATTAGTGTATAACTATGGGAATAAAATATTTGTCTCTGGAATTTGCCAAAAGCATGTACCAAATATTGTTCCAATTAAAATCTTATTATAAACTGATTTGATGTTCTTTGTGTGTGTGTGTGTAGTTCGAAGGTTTATAGACCGTCCGCCAACTAACACGTCGAGGAAGCCCTGCCGCGATGGGCACAATAGAGTCTGGTCTGTTCTAGATGTGTATGTAGGTTGATCTGGTGCTGCTGTGTTGCTGTGTCGTCGTTTCTCTTGTAGATATGTAGGTGGATGTCGCTGACGCTCTGTGGTTGTCGCTGTGGCGGTGAAGTGATGGGTCTGGAACGACGTCTAGGTGGTGCTGCCTACGCTACTGGACGATCCCCTTTAGGGCCACACCCATCACAGTATGACCTTTATGATTGTTAAGTTTATATAGTCAAACCTAGAGCCAACAACCCTCAGACAAACTGGCATGTGCGAACTTCAACAGTTGCTGATGTCCAAGGGTCAGATAGTAGGAAGCCTGTGAATAAACTGTCTCTCAGAATCTGTTCTTGTGCCAGTGCATCTGAAATATTTTTATAGTATTAAAAATGGGGAGAAAATCCTCATGACGTGTTTGCGTACCTGCATAACATATACAAAAGGACATATTTAAAAGTTGTTTAACTATTTTAAAATACAGCTCCAAATAATCAACTGTTGATTAGAATAGGCTTCAAGCTAGATGACCCAGGGGATATTTCCCCATGGGTGGCGACGGACCACCGGGGCCGATTCTGGTTGGATGGCTGTATCCGTCTGTTCATGTCCAGTAAGTGTATATATGGTTATAGGGTGGGATCTCAACGGTTTCCAAATTATGACTGAGAGTCTATGTCACCAGGGGTGGGGATGGACCCTGGGGTCGATGCGGGTTAGGTAACTGTATCCGTCTGTTCACGCTCAGTGTTTTTAAGCGTATAGCCGTGGTTTCAGAGAAGAAAATATTTCAAGGTTTTTACCTTTATAGGTCTAAGTAAAACATGTGACCCCTGGGTTGGGACCAAATTTGATTTTTTTTCTCCACTTAATACATTTTTTAAAAACTGTACGATTGCGCGAAGCGCATGCGCACAGGAAGAATTCTAGGCTGCGTACAGCTAACTATAGCCAGGCTTAAGCCCCGTCTCTTGTGTTCGGTACAGAAGTGAAAGTTCACAGAGGTCAGCTATGGTGGCTGATATGTGCCATCTCGTCTTTTCGTTATTTTGCCTCGAAATAACGCCGAGCGAAATAACAAAAAGACGGAAAAACGCCGAGCGAAATAACGAAAAGACGAAAAAACGACGGGCGAAATAACGAAATAACGCCGGGCGAAAAGACGCCGGGCGAAAAGATGCCAAGCGAAATAACGAAAAAAAACACGGAAAAACGCCCGGCGAAATAACGCCAAACGAAAAGACGACAAATAGTCAGAACGCCGGGCAAAAAGACAAAATCACGCGACTGGTTCTATGGAACTGGAACACGCACTCCTATCCCAGCTATCCACACCTGACCAGAAACGCTATCCTACTCAAAGTACTAATTCCTCCTAACATCATCCACGCTATCCTACCAATACTATTAGTGTATCTTAACACTGAGCACGCTATCCTACCCAAGCAATTCATAGCACGCTATCCTACCCAAGTAACTCAGGCCTCCTAACGCCGAGCAAGCTATCCTACACCAGCTACAAACAACTGATATCATGCCCTAGCTACCCACATCTAGCGTCGAGCACGCTATCAAGCCCCAGTTGTTCACATCTTGCACCAAGTGCGCTATCTTGCCCGGCTTCTACACATCATATCACTGAGAACGCTAGCCTACCTATCTACCCACATGTTTTAGCATCGAACATGCTGGAATTCCCCCATTTATTCACAGCTCCTAGCACCAAACACGCTATCATGTCCAACATATGTCCATATGTGAGGAACCGACCATGCACGCTATTCTACCACAGCTACCCACACATCCTAGCACTTGTGAGTTGTTTCTAATCGCGGTCCGATACTCGGATGAACGAAGGCGGACTCCACATGACCTGGCGGGGTTTGTCTTTTCGCACGGCATTTTGACTATTTGTCGTCTTTTCGCTTGGCGTTATTTCGCCCGGCGTTTTTTCGTTATTTCGCGTGGCGTCTTTTCGCTCGGCGTTATTTCGTTATTTCACCCGGCGTTTTTTTGTCTTTTCGTTATTTCGCTCGGCATTTTTTTCGTCTTTTCGTTATTTCGCCCAGCGTCTTTTTGCCCCGCGTTATTTCGCTCGGCGTTATTTCGTGACGTATATTTACCAAGTGACGTCATGTAACGTGGCGCTTCCAACGGATGAAATATACGCGGGGAATTAATGGAACAGCTGTATTTTATCGTAGATTAACATACAGCTGTCTCTCTTCTTTGTGTATATGAAAGACTGTGGAGGTCGTGTTAGAATGCTGCTTAGCAGCAGGTTTCTTGTTTATGTTATTATACCGAAAAATCGATCAGTGTCATTGCCTCGGTCAACGCTGAAAGTTTCAACTTCATGACGTCATCCAAAATGGCCGCCAGTTACATCAATAAAGAAATTGTGTAATCGCTATATCTACTTCATTTATGATTGGATTTTGATACAAATTGCATAGCCTGTAGAGAATAAAGTCTAGTTGTACAAGAATGTCCAAGATGGTCGCCAGTGATGTCATTATGAAAATACTTTTATCGCTAGATCTCAAAAATGTATGGTCGGATTTGAATGAAACTTTCACAGATTGTAACGGTCAGAGTCTAGTTGTGCAAGGACATAATTTGCTACCATGACGTCATCATAAAGATGCCGCCCCTGACGTCATAATTTTGCATTTTCTCGTCTGACAGTTTTGTTGTTGAAAATGTATTGGAAACATCATAAAGGGTTTAATCTAAATGATAATTGACCATTGTTTCTACAAAATTTGCTTTGTTTAACCTACTCAAATAGTTTATCATATTAGGGTAGATCGTTCTGGTTACGGCATTGGTTTATTTGATAATACTTCAGATTGAAGGTGAAAACAACATGAGTATTGCTTTATTATGTATAATTGTACATAGCAACAACTGCGGGTCCTAGATATTATGTAATGATTATTTATTGGTAGAAATGCTACTAAATACCAACAAGACTCCGTGGTGTAGAGGTAAAACGTTCATGTTACAAACAAACTTCTTTTTTTATGAAATATATCTGAAGTCTTATATTATCGATGTTACCTATACTAAGGCTAAATAAAACGTGATATTTTACGCATTGACTATTTCTGGCTTACATACCGACTGTTTGGCCGTTCGTCGAATTGAAACTACTTCACCCGCGACTTATTGATATTCATGAGTTAGTATTAATTTAAGTATAGCGTCTGTAGATTTGGATGTTCGTCGAACTGAAACAGCTTAAACAGCGAAGCATTCATATTCACCATGCAGTCATCGTCGGAACCCACGTTTGATTGACTACAATTCGAATGGAGTATAACGTATCAAACGTGGGTTCCAGTTAGTACCACGCAAAACAAGCATATCCGATTATCGCGCATCCAGTTTGAATGACCAAATGTTGTACACTGCTCAGTTTTACGTCACATAATTTAAAATTCAGATTATACATAAAATACATCAAATCAAAGTCAATGTCATTAATTTAAAATCAATATATGAATAAACTAGTACGTGTTGATATTGGGGTTGCAAAGTACTACATTAATCTACAGTCCCTTGGTTATCTAAACGTGAATAGTGTGCATTAATCAATATATACGGGTACCGTGGATTTATTTGAACACGGAATTATCGAAAGCAGGTATGTTAATTGCTTGTATCTTTGTATCTGTGTATCTCATTTTATATAAATTATTTTAAAGAATGTGTCTGCCTTTAATCTTAAAGACAATAACCCGCCAAATAACGGGGAAAGTACACAACACAGTTTATCAAATTTCTATATCCAGGTGTTTATGTCATATAATAATGTATATATGTCGATTAAACGGTTTATTCACTTGTTCTTAAAATACTCGTGATTGAATATGCATAAAATAAAGTTTGAGTTGGTAACTTTTAATTGGGCGCTCCAGTTTTGGGGTTTGGCCTGGCATACTATGGCAGACAGATGCGGCCATTTTGACTTTTCGCACTGTTAATACAAGGCGAAAACTCGAAGGCGAGAAGTGGCAAACCCGAAAAGTCGAAGACGAAAAGTCGCAAAGTCGAGATTTTGGGCGAAATTTCGACTCGCAAAGTCGCAAACCATACTATGGAAGACGGATGCGGCCATTTCGACTATGCGACTTTTCGCCATGTTAATAACCCTTTCCATAAGGCGAAAAGTCGCAAACCCGCAAAGTCGCAAACCCGAAATTGTAAAATTTCCACTTTTCGTCGCGAATTATCGTCCAAAATCTCGTGTTTGCGACTTTTCGCCATCAACTTTTCGGGTTTGCGACTCTTCGCCTTCGACTTTTCGTGTTTGCGACTTTTCGGGTTTGCGACTTTCCGCCTCGAGATATAGTCTGGACAAGTTTATATGTAGGGCCCCATCTATATTTATTGCAAAGAAAAAGGACCACCTGGCCTGCAGAATAACATCTTCATTATTTAACCGAAATAGTAAACGCATATGTCATTAGAAAGCGTCGACCTAGTACTTTTTAAGACAGTAAAGATATCTAAAGATATTTAAAGTAGGATGTTATTGTCAGAGTTATGTCTCCGAAATATCAGTTACTATAATACTTTACAATTTCCACACAATTTCAGCAGGCTTGAACACGCACAGAAACCAGTTCCTTATTCGCACCGAATTGGGAACAGGGAACTGGCTCCTAGTTTCCGGTTCCCGATTCGAACCCAATAAGGAACTGAACAATTTTGCAATGCAAATATCCCAGTTTCATAGTAAACGACATGCGATGTTATAAACACATGAAAACATGCAATTAAATCACTTTACCATTCCGTTTCCTCCTATGTTAGAATGAATGGTTTAATGTTAACATTGGTTTAAGATAAGGATGTCCATTGTCTCCAATTCTTTTCAACCTATTCGTCAATGATTTGGCTGTAGCAATTCTATCCTCGTGTAATGGAATAGATGTCGGCGATAATGAAAATCTCTGTCTTTTACTATATGGTATGATGTTGTTCTATTGGTGAGGCTGATTTACAAAATATGCTTAATGTGCTAAATGTATGGTGTGAGGAAAATGGTATGGTTGTTAATAATAATAAGAGTAAAGTTGTTCATTTTAGACATAAATGCGTAAGTCTTACATAAATACAACTTAAATGTGGACCAAACATTATTGACACTTCTGATAGATATGTGTATTTAGGTTTAACATTGCATAAACCTTTAGATTAAAGTTTAACAGCAAAAATAGTATCACAGGCTGCAGGTAGAGCATTGGGTCTCTTGATAGCGAAATATAAGTCTCTAGGTGGGATGCCTTATAGGGTATATACAAAACTTTATGATTCGATGGTATAGCCAGTAGTGCATAAGCAGTTTGGGGTGATAGAACATAAAGTGTTTGCTAAGAAAGTAGAGTATTTTATATGGTTGGTTGTATGCTTCGGTAAATTAAATCAAAGGTGTTAAAGGGACAACGGCAATTTTGAAGTTTTTATCAAGCAGTAAAATTGGCCTCTCCATTTATTAATCCAGTATCATTTTGCCTTTTTTTTTTTTTTAAATTTCAATCACCAAATTAATGGTGATCCATTTATTCACCCCGTCATAGGTTTGTGAGGGTCGGGATGGGCCACCCCTCAGCAAACCGTACAGTTATATGATAAACTATGCGTCAAAAATGTATTGAAATATAATACAACACATATTTACAGAAGCTAGACTAAAGCATAAACAAATGGGGAGGTTTTTTCTTTCTTTACGATTTGAGAATGAGTGCAAATATGAATATTGGCCAAATTTGTTAACGGGAGGCATTGCAATATGTATATATTTCAAAATATCTTAAGTGGATAATATGTCATGATTGGCATGTATCCCTTTAAAGCTTGGAAGACATTTAATTTATTTCACAATCTTCAAATGATAAAATTTTACTTATTTATTATTTTTTACAATCATTCTAAAATTGCAAACAAACTTTTTCTTTTCAAAAAACACAGTGGATGATTTACATATATTTATATTGAAAGAAAGTTATGTTACATAGACACTCACAAATATTAGAACAATGAGACATGCATGTGACTTTATACCAGACCTATGTACTATCTCCACTGAGTTTTCCTAGTATATTATATATTCTGTTATGAATTATAGAAATTTCCCAGTTTGAGAAAATCAATAACATATCCCTTCCTCTACTGTGCTATCTCGCCCAGTGTGCAAGATAGCTCTCTAGCCAAATGTTATGAACTAAACGATAGACGTCACGATATTACGTCACGAATTGACGTCATGATATTACTCCGCGCTGCCGCCAAAGGAGTGACAGAAGAAGGAATACTTGTGTCAAAAGACGATTGGAAAGAAATTCTTCACAGAATATATATTATATAGTTTAATTAACATTTTTGTCGTGATACGGAAAATAATTCACTCGTCAGAAATATTCTTGCGATATAGAAACTCGTGCGTTTCTATATCGCAAGAATCTTTCTCACTCGGGAATTATTTCCCCTATCACTTTAACAATGTTAATTATACTCTATATATTCTGGGAAAAAAAGTTGTGGTATATAAGAAAAAAAGGACTCATTTTGACTTTTATCTTGCTTGCATATATGATTAAATAACATTTTGAGTTTTCAGTTTTTCTTCTTCGGGCATAGATTTAAATATATTATTGGTGCAATATTTTTATCAACAGTTAGAAAAATGCAGAACTAATTTGCTGTATATACTATTCTTATAATTTATCTTAATGACTGAACAAATGAAAGTTATGTCGAACAATTAACGGGATACCGCGAGTTTTTCTAAAACCAAGATTGCCATGTGTCCCTTTAATATACTAAAATAATGCATAACTGTTTTATGCATGAATGAATTTAAGTACGAAAACATAGTTATTACATGATGATAAATAATATGGAGCGATAACCAACTAGAACTAAATGCACTGTCTAGTATGTGTTTCGGGGTAGAGCTTTTATGGTACGGTGTATTATTTTCAAGATGGCGGACAATATTTACGTCGGAAGGTAGGTGCCCAGTTATTTCACCTGTATTTTTCATATACATCGTTTATATTAGATATAATCGTACTTGCAGTATCGGGGAAGGTCCAATGTCTTGAATTATTCCCGTCAGTCTCACAGATCTGCGGTTTTAAAACCACAATCAGCTCTCACAACCAGTGAGTGGTTTCCCATTTTGAAAAAAATGAATCGAGAGATAGCCATTATTTTGGTTCCTGGGAGTCATTTAGAGACATTCTGAATCCTAGAAAGTGCATACATATTTGAATCCTTCCATTTACAGTGTATGTATGCATCCTTTGACCACACAACTTGTAAAAATGTAGATATTTTTTGGGGGTTTGAAAAATGTCACGATGATACGGTGTGTACCCAATGCGATTTTACTATGGTACGGTGTAGTCCGAGCACATTTTGACAGATATTGGTACGGTGTAGAACGAACTTATCTGCTTCAAGTAGTTTTTGTTAACGATTTTGAATGCTATAATATGCATTGTTTTGCCGAGGAAGCACTAAAACATGACATGTTTGATGGCAGTCCATGTGAAGATATAAACGATAATTTGGGTTCCAATCCATGCATAATTTAGTAACTGGTCAGTAGTCATGTTGGTTAATGTTTGAAAACTTCAACACCGTTAAAATACTCAGAATATATTAAACCGATACCACCTTTTGAAAACAATTATAATGACTCTTTAAAAGAATTTGAAGAAATGTTACCGAATGTTATAGATGAACTGAAAAAACATGGGCATCTGGAGACATGGCTTCAAATGAACACAGTGATAAAAGATGGAACTTTTCATTTTAAAAATATCGAGCTTTTACTGTTTGTGAACGTAATTAAATTCTATTCTGTTGAAAACACATCATCAATGAAATATAGTGAAACGGTTAAACTATTTTGGGAAATTAGGTATCGTCTTTTCCACGGTAAATGGCTTCGGTTTATGAGTTGACCAAAGCACACGTCACGCATGTCCCTCTACAGCGTTAAATGAGCCATTTTCACACGTTTCGGACAACTGCGTGCCAGTGTGTTTTGCTACTTCGGCTGAATGACATTACATTGCAAAATCTGGATGATAACTTTGATTTCGAATGCAAATTTGTTTTGGCGGGAATCTAAGGTGCGATGACTTAACCAATATGGAAACCTTCGATTTACATTCGAGCAATGCTGCGAAGCAGTGTACGAGATTCTGCGAATTAACTGTTTAATGACCTGGTACACCACGTGTTCCAGGTCGAATGTTTGAGCAAAAGCATAGTTATTATAGACGCTATAATGTTTGTGTGTATGGTGTTTTACGTCATTTTCAACGCATGTATGGTTATATATGACGGTCGATCTTTTTGTGGTGGAAGCAGACCACACACTTTTCCTGGATAGAACTAGTACCTACACCTCCCGCCATCCGTAAGAATCGACACTTTCTCACTTACAAATCGAGCTCCCAGTGTGATTCGAACCCGCAGCGGTGAGAGGCGACGGTTTACAACGCAACGTCGTTAACCATTTGGCCACGGAGACGCTTTAAAGGGATACGCGGCAATCTTGATGTTTTTATCAAGCTTCAAATATAGCATCTTGATTTATTAATCCAGTATCGTTTAACTTGAAATTTGATTGTATATTTAATACAATTTTAAGGTTTAAATGATTTAAACATATTATAGCCATATATGTATAAGTACAATGTAATCGGGTCGGGCCACACGTGCTACCCACATTAGTTACGGCCCTTCCCTACAATGGAATTTTAACAAATATAATGAATGGCAATTGCTATTAACACAAATCAATAAGCTGGATTAACTACAACATGCTATGTAGTAGAATATGTTAAGATAATAAGAAAATAGAAATAAAAAATAAAGGAAATGTAGAAGTGGAAGAAAGAATAATGCAACACATGTGACACTGCTCGGGTTGATCAGAACAGATACAATGTAATGGTAAATCGATGACTATCTCTAATAAAGTGTTGAACAGAATTAAAAATCAAACCATTTTCTTGTGTTGTAAGATCTAACCTTCCAAACAATAATGTATTTGAGTTTAAAGGATGAAACGAACGTGTTGACTGGAAGAGTTCGAGCATTTCAACATTGAATTTCATACATTCAAAGAAGAAATGATTTGCATCTTCATTACCCTGACCGCAATTGCATTGAGGCGATTCTTGTAAATGATCTTGAAAAAGATCATTATTCAGATTACTACATGAATTTCTTATCCTAGCATGCATAACATATAAAAAAAGTTACACCAGATAAGTAAAAACTAGGAACATTTGTACTAGTAAACATTGTTCGCATAAGATGACCTTTGAATGTGTTTAATGAGCCTGAATTTCTAATATCTAGAGGTAAATCATTCCAGAGTTTCATAGCTGATGGAATAATGAATTCATAAAAATAGATGTTCTAACTGAAGTCTGCGAGAAATGTTCTGCGTTCCTGAGGGGATATGGAGTCTCTTCCGCTACGTTCTTGGCAGTAGATTTGCCAGGCACTATTTCGTTTTTTCATTTTATATACAACAGACAGTTTTGGAACTTACGCCACCCTATTTCATTTATTCAATTAACAACAGATACCGAACGGGTAAGACCGGTCACAATACGCGCAGCTTCATATTGTATTTTTTCAAGTTTATTTTTTTCATATTCGCTGCAGCCATCCCAAACAATAGTAGCATATTCGGCGGGCTGAAGTTAGCATGATATTCGATATTCGACATTCGATATCGAAAAGCACAAAAATCGAGATTCGTTATTCAACAAAAAAAAATTGAATATCGAAAAACAAAAAACTCGAGATTCGTTTTTCAACAAAAAAAATCTGAATATCGAAAAACAAAAAAATCGAGATTCGTTATTCAACAAAAAAATTCTGAATATCAGAAAAAAACAAAAACTCGAGTTTCGTTATTCAACAAAAAAGATCTGATTATCGAAAACAAAAAACTCGAGATTCGTTATTCAAAAAATAAGTTTTGAAGGTCGAAAAACAAAAAAAATCGAGACTCGTTATTCAACAAAAAAAAATCTGAATAGCGAAAAACAAAAAAATCGAGATTCCTTATTCAAAAATAAGTTTCGAATGTCGAAAAACAAAAAACTCGAGATTCGTTATTAAACCAAAAAAAATCTGATTATCGAAATACAAAAAACTCGATTTCAACAAAAGAAATCTGAATATCGAAAAACAAAAAATTCGAGATTCGTTATTCAAAAAATAAGTTTTGAATGTCAAAAAACAAAAAATGTTTTGTTGTCATTAGTAGACATTATTTAACACCAGTATTACCAAGGCAAAGGTCATATATTCCGTGTATTTTGTTTTCGCTAAAACATAACCTTGATAGGTGATTTAACCTGAGTAAACTTTTTTTTCTGAATACCTCACTTTAGTTTGTTTGATAATGGCTCATATGTATTGTCATTGGTGGCAGAGACATCCTCAGGTCGAGGTCTTGAAGAATTTTAGTTCACTTGAGCCGATGGCCCAGAGGCTTCGGCTCAGAGTTGAAGTAAACTATTGGGGCCACTCTTCGTCCGCTTTTCGTCCATCGTAGACTATTAGTTTAAATAACTTCTCAGAAAACGTTTGACCAAATCTCACATACGGAATGATTCCGGATGAATAAGGAATCTCGAGATTTTTGTTTTTCGACATTTTCGAATCTCGAGTTGTTTTTTTTTCGATATTCAAAACCTATTTTTTGAATAAGGAATCCCGAGTTTTTTTGTTTTTAGATATTAAAAACCTATTTATTGAATAACGAATCTCGATCTTTTCGGGGTTTTTTATTCAATTTTTGTTGGTTGAATAACGAATCTCGAGTTGTTTTTTTTCGTCTTTCAAAATTTATTTGTTGAATAACGAATCTATAGTTTTTCGTTTTTCGATATTCAAATTTTTTTTGTTGAATAACGAATCTCGATTTTTTTGTTTTTCAATATTCATAATTGATTTGTTGAATAACGAATCTCGAGTTTTTTGTTTTTCGATATTGACATTTTTTTTAGTTGAATAACGAATCTCGAGTTTTTTGTTTTTCGACATTCAAAACTTATTTTTTGAATAACGAATCTCGAGTGTTTTTTTTTTGATATTCAGATTTTTTGGTTGAATAACGAATCTCGAGTTTTTTGTTTTTCGACATTCAAAACTTATTTTTTGAATAACGAATCTCGAGTTTTTTTGTTTTTCGATATTCAGATTTTTTTGGTTGAACAATGAATCTCGAGTTTTTTTGTTTTTCGACATTCAAAACTAATTTTTTGAATAACGAATCTCGAGTTTTTTGTTTTTCGATATTCAGATTCTTTTTGTTATAACGAATCTCGAGTTTTTGTTTTTCAATATTCAGATTTTTTTTGTTGAATAACGAATCTCGAGTTTTTTGTTTTTCGACATTTAAAACTTATTTCTTGAATAACGAATATCGAGTTTTTTTGTTTTTGGATATTCAGATTTTTTGGTTGAATAACGAATCTCGAGTTTTTTTGTTTTTCGATATTCAGATTTTTTTGGTTGAACAATGAATCTCGAGTTTTTTTGTTTTTCAACATTCAAAACTAATTTTTTGAATAACGAATCTCGAGTTTTTTGTTTTTCGATATTCAGATTTTTTTTGTTATAACGAATCTCGAGTTTTTGTTTTTCAATATTCAGATTTTTTTTGTTGAATAACGAATCTCGAGTTTTTTGTTTTTCGACATTTAAAACTTATTTCTTGAATAACGAATATCGAGTTTTTTTGTTTTTGGATATTCAGATTTTTTGGTTGAATAACAAATCTCGAGTTTTTTGTTTTTCGACATTAAAAACTTATTTTTTGAATAAAGAATCTCGAGTTTTTTTGTTTTTCGATATTCAGATTTTTTTGGTTGAACAATGAATCTCGAGTTTTTTTGTTTTTCGACATTCAAAACTAATTCTTTGAATAACGAATCTCGAGTTTTTTGTTTTTCGATATTCAGATTTTTTTTGTTATAACGAATCTCGAGTTTTTGTTTTTTAATATCCAGATTTTTTTTGTTGAATAACGAATCTCGAGTTTTTTGTTTTTCGATATTCAGATTTTTTTGTTGAATAACGAATCTCGAGTTTTTGTTTCTCGATTTTTTTGTTTTTCGATATTCAGATTTTTTTTGTTGAATAATGAATCTCGAGTATTTTGTTTTTCGATATTCAGATTTTTTTTTGTTGTTGAATAACGAATCTCGAGTTTTTTGTTTTTCGATATTCAACTTGATTTTAAGATTGGACGGATATACGATAAATAAATTTGATTTAATGCCTTACGACTTAGTGTAAATTTCAAAAGCCTCATAGTTCCAATGATTTTGGAAGCCGAAAGAGAGATATTTTCGATATGCATATGCCATTTGCCATCATGGCTCAAAGTAAGACCTAAATGTTTATGGTGTTCAACAAACGATAACTGGGTGTTATCTAAAATAAGATTAGGCCGACGCTGTTCATTGTTTTTCAGTTTTACTGGCGTTTAACTGAACTAACCATGTTTTTGACCAATTTGAAACAACATATTTTCAAGTTAATTTAATATTAAAACCTTTTTTTTAACGTATGAGAAGCAGCAAGTGACGTTAAAATGTTTATCATGCAGATAAGCACTTTTCTGCCTAATAAAGGGGTGACCTAATAAATGTTGCAAATCATTGCGGAATCCCTCGGCATTTATTGTATGTAGGTATGAAAGCACTAATTATTTACCCCATAGACACCAATGTTAAAGTGTCACATATTAATGATTTGCTGCAAATTCAACTCAAGTATGGATAATGCATCAGTGTAATGTTCATATAGAAAACTATTTTTCCACTTGAAAAATCACCAGAAAACGTGGGGTCACAAGACATGTAAGAAAGTTCTTATTTGTTTACTAAACAGGTCAAGGGTACAGCTGTTTTTATTGATCGACTGTTTTCATTGCTCACAAAGTGTAAGCATAGAGTCGAAATTTCGAAAATGTTCATCACTGATCCAGTAAAACCTATTAATACGCTTCTTATACATATAACCACAAAATCGAATAGAAATGGACAGTTTTCCCCTACTTATAATGCCCGTTTCCATCGAAAAAGGAGGGATTACTTTTTATTATAGGAACTACATTTGACTACACCTCGGAGGTTTACATGAACTTGGTGGTGGTAAACCTGTAACGATGAACGTAACGTTATCTGACGTCATAAAACAAACAAAAAACAACATGGCGGCGTCCTCGATAAGCGTAACAGTCTGTGATATAGATAATAAGAGTAATTCATACAGAAAATGTGGATAATATACATCATAAATAGAATATTATGTCAGTACCTTTTACTATCAAGTTTATTAGGCTCGGTACGAAAACGAAGAATGGCTCAGCAGAGCCTCGCCATTCTTTCTCCTAGGGACGGGAATTAGACAATCAATTTGTACATTTATCTAATACCCTGGGTGTGCCCGCCGCATCCCCGATGGGAGAAACCTAATTGATTGACGATTTAACATACCTTCTCCAAGAAAGCAAAATATAATAGGATTATTACTAGAGTAATGTGTTCTGAAAGTTTCTATCGCCTCGAGTAGGTAAATGACAGATCAAGGATCTCACGAGAGGCGGAGCCTAGAGTGTGATCCTTGGTTTGGTATTTACCTACGAGAGGTGATACAAACTTCCAGAACACGCTACTCTAGTAATGATCCTTTTCTTTTATACCTCCTACATATGATTCAAAATTAAAAATATTTACATTTCTGTTGCATACGTAAAAGGCACTGACTGATAGTAAAAGGCACTGACATAATATTCTATTATTAACTGGTGTATCAACAATTGACGTTGTACGTTTATTTACAACATGACGTCGCGAATAAACTGGGCAAATCGCTAGTGGGCGCTTTAATTGGCCTAATCTGCCAAGACCGATTTCTGCAAGTAAGACAGTCATGGCAGGCCGAGACTAACTTGCCTTAAGCTCTTCCTAACGGAGATGTAAAAGCGCAGGGTATCGACAAACACGCTACATAGGAATATATTAGGGTTGGGTAAACTGTATTCCAATTCGCCTCATCATCTCTATGCAATTCAAGAATGTTTAATTGTAGAATGTGTATTACGAAACATTTCATAAAAGGAAACAAATCATCCAGGATGCACCTAGAATATCGTTTCGCATTATGCCCAATAACAAACTATGTCACAACAAAACGACAGTCAACGTTTAGGCTTAAAATACAACTCTAAAAAGTTGCAAAACCTGTTGTTTTTTATTCCATGTCTCTCAGCGACGGTCGAAAACTACATAAAAACACACGAACGGTTTCATGAATGTTTCTATGTGACACAGGATGGCAGTGAGTTGTTGAGACTTACTCAGGAACGAATGAATATCAGTGGTGCTTTTAAATATGTTCAATGCAACTTTTATAATATGCCAAATATATATAATATGAATTTTAGGCACTGCCTAAGACCGAGCAGAGCTCTTAAAATTAACACCCACATGATATATCGGATCGCATATAAAATTTAACTTGTAAACCAAATATTTTACTCTTAATAATTATTCTATATTGTTGTGATAAAATACTAACCTATCTTATGTTTCTTGTCAATCAACATATGAGTAAATTAATTGACTATTCATAATTTCGATCATCAAAATCAGCTGACCAAGCAATGGCCTAGGCATTTGACACACCTCTAAATTGTGGTAGGTGGTAAACTCAAACTCGATCTTTATCATAGTTTGTTTGTTTGTATGGTGTTTTACATCATTTTCAACACATGTAAGGTTATATACTAGTATCACGGTCTATTTTTTTTGTGTTGGAGGCATCTACCCACTTTTACTGGGTAGAACCAGTACTGTAGACCTCCCGTCATCCGTAAGAATCGACACTTCCTCACTTACAAATCGAGCTCCCAGTGTAATTCGAACCCAGCGATGAGAGGTGAAGGTTTAGAATGCAACGTCGTTAACCATTCGACTACGGAGACGCTTCGTCTTTATCATAGATGTTCAACCAAGTTTATTGTAAAGGTTTAAGGTATTTACGGTGTGATTTTTTTTAAAACCAAATTTTGAAAATTATCTTATTTTTACTCTTTCAACTCAAGAGGCACCTTTCCTGGGTTTATATTGTTTTCCAGAGAGAATTATTTTGTATCACACATATCTTTTTGGCAGCTACTACAAACAGTGTCACTGAACATTTTCAATTCAGTTCTTCTTTCTAGACAAATTTCGCATTTAGAAAAAACGTACGACATCTGTTCTATTTCAAAGGCAAGTATAGCCCCCATAGCAAGGTTGAATTTTTCATCTTTCTGTAATGGTGCAGCTTCTGGTATGTCATTTATTTGATATGTTTTGATAATATACCTTTTTTCCCGTTTATTTCTCATTTCCCTTTTCTTTGATTCTGACTGTGTTTCGTTTTCAAGAGGTTTTGATTCCTAGTTTCCTACATAAAGATTGGATGGCATTGGTTATATTAGAGTTGGAATTTGAGTCCTTATTTGGTTCAGTATATGGTGTACTAATATAATTTTCTGAATTATGTTTGCTCTTGTTGCCATGCGTGTTTTCGGTGGGTGATATTCGCTTTTTACTTTTACTACTATCAGCATCATTAGAACTTGAAACTGTTTATTGTTCAAAAGTAAGTCAATGGTTGTACATGACAATTCTCCTTCATTGGTTGAAAAAGAATACATGTGATATTGCTCTGCACCAAACTCATGTTACATTGATGTTGTAGCCTAAAATAGTAGACACAGTTTCAATCTCACAAGCTGTGGCCCACCCTTGACCATTTATCATTTCCCTCTCGTATTAAAGTTTGGTCATGTCAGGACTGTGGTAAATTTGGACTAACTCCTCCATGCCAAACCTGTTATCAGCAATATTATAAAATTATTGCCTTTCAGTGAGGTCGATATGTGTATATATTACATATTTGTCTGTGATTTGTATAGAAAATACTGGGAAGAGAAAAGCTATATCAACTCGTTTGTTCTACTGGGAAATATCTCTCTGGTGTAAAAAGGCATTAATCATTAGAAATATTAATAAAGTCATTTTAAATTATGTAATATATAGTTTAATAACCAGTGTTTTTGAGATACTGAAAATATCTCCCGAGGTAGAGAAATGGCCCCTATATAAAAACTCGTGCTCCGCACTCGTTCTTATATCGGGGCCATTTCTCTACCTCGGGAGATATAGAGAAATGGCCCCTATATAAAAACTCGTGCTCCGCACTCGTTCTTATATCGGGGCCATTTCTCTACCTCGGGAGATATTTCCCGTATCTCAAAAACACTGGTTATTAAACTATATTTATCGACCTGATATCGTCTCGGTCGATAATACTTTTCTCAGGTCGATAAATGCAACACATATCGACCGAACCTAAAAGGCAACAATTATTTTATTATTAAATCAAATTATTCATGGAATTTTGAAATTTTTGAATTTTGAAATTTTGAATTTTTGGAATTCTGAAATTTTGAAATTTTGAAATGTTGAATTTGAAATTTTTGAATTTTGAAATGTTGAAATTTTGAATCTTTGAAAAATTTTGGAATTTTGAATTTGAATTTTTTTTTGAAATTTTGAAAATTTTGAAATTTTTGGAATTTTGAATTTGAATTTTTTTTTTGAAATTTTGAAATTTTGAAAATTTGGAATTTTTGAATTTTTGAATTTTGAATTTTTTGGAATTTTTGGAATTTTAAAATTTTTGAAATTTTGAAATTTTGAATTTGGAAATTTTGAATTTGGAAATTTTGAATTTTGAATATTTGAATTTTTGAATTTTTGAATTTTTGAATTAGTTTAATTTTGACAACCAATAACAAATAATAAAACAACTTCTAATGATAAGCATATCGCTTCATTCGTAACTACTTGCGACGGGATTAGCCGAACTAGTACGAATACTCCAAACTACGAAAAGAGACAATCGTCCAAGTGAAACAGACTGATCCCCTGATGATTTGAGGAAAAAATCCGAAATTGCCGAACACAATTTCATCAATGGCGGCGCTTCCGGTGCGACACAGTTTTTTTGCCCAGCCACCCGTACGATTTCAACATTTGCACATGTGTTACCATTAGCCGATCATCGTCGGCCGGCTGCGCCGGCCGAGCTCTGCTCGGTATAAAATTATGAAGGAACAGAAACGAATACATAGATGAGAATAAATACATGTTGTATTAATGTAGACGTTGCTGCACTGTATAGAATGTTAGTTAGTTAGTTAGTTAGTTAGTTTGTTTGTTTGTTTGTTTGTTTGTTTGTTTGTTTGTTTGTTTGTATGGTGTTTTACGTCATTTTCAACACATGTAAGGTTATATATGACGGTCGATTTTTTGTGGCGGAGGTAGACCGCCCACTTCTCCTGGATAGAACCAGTACTGTACACCTTCCACCATCCGTAATAATCGACACTTCCTCACTTACAAGTCGAGCTCTCAGTGGAATTTGAACCCGCATCGGTGCATGTACAACGCAACGTCGTTAACCATTCGGCCACGGAGACGCTATAAAATGTTAGAATGTACTGCCTAAAGAGGACGCGAAATATAAATGCTGTTGATGTTTCTTATTTAATGACTTGATTAAACAAAAGTCTCCTGTGAGGATTGAGGACAGTGAGGTTTGGTGACGGGCCAACCGCCCTACTCTGAACATTGTGGGGTGGGGTGGCCCCCCGGCTCCTACGCATATGTATAGTGGCATGTGCAAGGAGTGAACAACAAGTACATATATATATACAATGAAAGGGCATCAGGCTGAATGGGCCTATAGTCACTGTCAATGATAAGTACGTGACACAGGCCCAATGGGCCTATAAGTCACTGTCAATGATAAGTACGTGACACAGGCCCAATGGGCCTATAAGTCACTGTCAGTGATTAGTACGTGACACAATATAATTATATGGTTCACATGAAAATAAACAAGTATATCACATTGATGATGCTGTAATAAATCTGACGGTAAACTGTACTAAAATGAATATTACACATTAATAAAGCGCAGTATATATAGAATTTCTCCTTTTTAAGAATGTTTTATCAAGTATTTTGAAACTTTTCTAGAATAAGTCTGCATTAGTGTTTTGAATGTGTGTAATGCCTGTAATTCTTTAAAGGCTATGTCAACAATAACATCTCTGAAAATATCTGTTCTTATGTCCGAGTAAAACACGCAGTCGCGTAAGAAATTCGTCTTCTATCACCCCGGCGTTACAGAAACTGCACATTCTCTCCTCTGGTGTCTCTCCAACGTATCTGCCAGTTCCGATCTTTAGCGGTAGGATAAAACATCTAAACTGTGCAAGGATTATTCGCTCACTCCTACTGAGTGTCATAGTCACATATTGTTCCTTTATAAATTGACTTGTAAAGACATATATGCCTTTAGTTTTGGCATAGCAGTTATTTTTCGAGACCAAATGTTTGCATAATAACCCCTAATAATAGTGTTTACAGTTGTCAACTTTACAGCGGTTTTGTTGTTGTAATGATCAGTTATATTTAGTTCCCGTATAATATGTTTTACGTCACTATACCAATTATTAACACAAAGATCCAGTCATTATTAGAAGTACGCTTTGTCTACCTATTGTCTCTAAAACTGATCATTCTATTCCATAATATTTTTCTTGCGTATCATTTACATTCTGCGCATTGACGTCGCCAACTGATAAAGTTTTGCATGTTTATTTACACAATGACGTCATGCAACTGTCAATGTTGATATCAGCGTGTTTTATCTTCCCCCTTGTGTAAGATCAGGCTTTCCATCACCCATGTAAAACGCGCATAACCTTATCCGGTATGCAAGAACAAACAATATATAACTAGTCATACAAATCGAGCAGCCTTTCTTTAGTTGGTATTCATAGACAGATCGAACATTACGTGCTAACTGCAGAAAGTTTTAGTTTGTTTAACTTTGGGTCAGCACATGACTGTCTCAGTGTTGAAAAGTAAACATTGATATAATTGACTGTATAAGTTATTGTTGTAGCAGTGCCGTTCAAGGAATCATTTTATAAAGTGGTTATTTTGTTAGTGAAAATAAATACCGAGTGTTCTTAATTATTGTTATAAGTATGAAATTCTGGAAAGGGATTTAGTGGATAGTAACACTCTATTACGTTACACTGTATTTGAATACGTAAATTACTTGGGTTAGTTTCTTTTTCTTTTAATATTAATAATTATATACTATTCGTTGTTGAACCTTATGCTAGTATATTATACTTTCAAGTTTTATCGTTTTATATTAGCCAGGTAAACATATTTTGCAAGTTTATTCAATAAAGTTGAATTGTCCGTATTTAATAAAGATTTACATTTTTCTATAGTGGGTCAGTTGCCAAAATAATTTGGCAAACGTCTTTCTGATATCACGATACGATACTGAGGACAGGCACGAATAAAATGATATTCATTCTCAATAGCATTACGAGTGCAAAAGATGCTTTTTCCTCAGGATCTGACTATATTTTTAAATATACTTTCCTCAATGGCTACATTATGAGACGAACACTTTAGTCTATTAAAGGGAATGTAGCGACACAACCAAACCATCTTTAGTATTGAGAGTTTTGAAATACTTGAATAAGGGTGAAAGAATTATCAAAATCGGATGATAAACAAAGAAGATATGATCATTTGAAGTTTCTGTTGAAACGGATATGGAAGCGGCCATTTTGAGAGCTATGACATCACGGTTCTAAATGACCATATATGGAATATTTATAAATATGAAAATTTAATAATTTATGGGGAAAAAATTACCGCAACTGTTTGAAAAATATGTATACTTAATGGCAATAATGTTTTATATGACCAGTAATTTTTTTTTATTCATTTGCAGTGATTTTCTTCCTTTTAAATGATATTTATCAATATTCCATATATGGTAATATGGAACTATGACGTCATAGTTCTAAAAATGGCGGCTCCCATATTCGTTTTAGAACAACCTTTCTATGGTCATATCTTTTTTGTTTTTCATCCGATTTTGACAATTCTTTCACCCTTTTCCAAGATTTTCAGAACTCTCAATAACAGAGCTTGTTTGGCTGTGTCGCTATATTCCCTTTAAGTGCTATCCTATGTTTGTTATTGTCAACATATTTAATATATTTTTATATGCAAATGATGCTTTTAATTTGTCATATGTGTAGAGTTTAGACTTTGATACTAGGGTCGCAAACCAGTTTTGCAAATGTTGGTCATAAAGTCTTTGATTCTGCTTGATTCTCATAATTGTGTTAGTTGCTCCCAAAGGATCACCTTTATCAGTATTTATTTCTATCACCTAACTCAACTGTAATTGTGTAATGCATTGATTGTTCCACAGATAGTTAAAACCAATATCGTTCAGGACGTTGAACTTTAGAAGTCCATCATCATCATCATCATTTAACTGTACTTGAACTTAAAATACTTTATACATCAGTGTATTTCGAGATTTTACGATTTTAAACCAATATTTCAATATTCTTTGTTTACGTAAAACAATTAAAGGTACTTTCCACAACTCCGCATAGACAGCAGCGTTTGGGGTTTGGTATCTCACTTTGAGTATTCTCTCAATGTCAGGAGCAGAATGGAAACCCCATTGTACCTAATATCATTGAATCAAAGAAATTTATCTTTTCACTGAGATCTAGTTTGACGATTTCCAATAAAGCATTTAGTGAAACTAGCAACTCGCAGACTGATCAGGGTTTACAATGTTCATCTGCTGATCAGTCATTTCCCCAAAACAACCCTTTGTCATTTAAATGAAATGGTCTTAATTCAAAGAAAGAACAGTCCATTATATATATGTAGCGGGTTAAAGGTTAATTTATACTCTCAAACAAACATTCCGTATGTACAATCAGTGTCAGGCCGTTAAAAATGCCTTTTTGAACAGCATCCACTCATTTGCGACACGATTGTATTGAGTGAATTACAAATGGCCGACTGTTGATCAGTCATTGTCACCAAAACACCCCTTTGTCACATAAATGGAATGGTCTTAATTCAAAGAAAAAACAATCCGTTATTTATATGTAGCGAGTTAAGGGATAGGACATCAGCATTATCATCGTGTAAATAATTTGCATTGTCATACTGCAAAGAAAATTCTCAGGATTTCATTGGTCAATGCGCCGTAGACATGAGCCTACGTCTCGAGATGTGAACATAGGACGAATTCCCCGTAGGTACCCCCTTACTCAAATACACAAAGGCAAAATGGCGACTATAACGTTGCCGATTCGTTTTGGAAACCGCCGATTGTTTCCTTCCTATCGCTTTTCTGCGCTTTCCACTAAGTGTAAAAGTCTGAAAAAATCGTGAGTGTAATTTTTTTGGCAATTTTACAGATAATAAAACATTAACATAGTGACAAAATACGTTTATTTTATTAAAAAATCCGCCAAATTTAACGACGTAAGAGCGATGACGTCACGAAAGTAAACAACGTCTAGTTAGAGGCACGTTACGGGGAAATTGGCACAATAAAAATTAAATCGTGTTTTTGGCTGTTTTTTTTCTTAAATAAATGGTTACAACTTTGAAGTATGACAAATTCGTTATTAGGATTCTTGACAGGGGACATGGGCTCACATTCCCTGCCTGGAAATATATATCCCCGCTCGCCTAACGGCTGGGGTGAATATAATTTCCAGGCAGGGAATGTGAGCCCATGTCCCCTGTCAAGAATCCTATTAACTAATAATATCATTTTTTTTAAAGATGATAAATAACATGGGAGATAAAACCTCGCCCTGCTTAACACCAGTATAACTTTTAAAATAGTCATATATATGTCCATTAATCCTAACACCTGGTTTAGAGAATTATACTAAGCCTTTAACTCGTTAACACATTTTGACGTAATACTCATTTGCAATGATTTAAACCATATTTCATTTCTATATACTAAGTCAAATAATTTTCTAAAATAAATAAAAGAACAATAAAGTTGTTTTCTTTCATGTTTAATTGTTTTATTTGTAATAGACTGTTTGATAAAACCACCCTCTATTGTACTTTTATGTTGCCTAAATCCAAATCGAGTGTTTGTTAATAAATTGTTATCTCCAGTCCATTTGCTTGTTCAATCTGATACATGTATTTATGTCTCTCTTAAGAAAATAAACATAATGTCACAATTATTTTTAGTAAACTAAAGACTAAGTAAGAAATAATTATTCCACGTGTCTAACACCATGCACCGATTTCTCCTATGAGATGATAGACGTGTCACTTTTCACCAAAAAAAACGTCTACCATCGGGTGAAGGATTTCCCTATAATCGAAGCCAGCAGTTAAATAATCTATGTATTACATTTTCAATCAGTTTATGTACGATTTCAACCGGGACTATTCGCTTTGTTGAACGTTATCGGCGGATGACGTTGACGTTATCAACACTTTATTGACGTCATGACTCAACGTCACAGTTAGTTATTTTCGTGTTCGGATTTAGTTATTAATATTTAGAGATTATGAATATACTTTCACTGAAAATTCCCAATCTTTCACCTATAGAAATGTAATATAATAAAAGCTAATTAATACATTAACCTAATGTGAACATTTTATAGTTTCAGTTTGTGTGTGCACAAACATAGATGAAAGTCAGGATGTCCAAGACTGCCCGGCTGGTGCGGAGCATCACATCCAAGAGGTCCCGCTTGATGGGAAGCTTGGTAACCCTCGGTATTTTCTTATGTGTCAGACAGTTTCTTATGGCAGCAAAATATGGTATTTTTGTTATTTCATTTAGTACGCGTTTGAAGTGCATAACTACAATACTAGTAATAATAATTAAATTTAAAAATAAATCTAACATGACTATCTACATATATCCAAGGCAACTATCGAAACTGAATAACTTAAATACATATCTAGCATTCAATGTTTAAAAATTGACATTAAACATTTAGGTATTCATGGAAGGTCTTGTCTTTTGAATATGTATGCATGATTGGGGTTTAACGTCGGGTTTAACCATCTTTCAGTCACAGCATGACGGTGTCAATATTCACCAACATAGTGCTGCCACACTGGAATATCATGCCGTAGACACATGCTATGAAAGAAAATTATGTGTCATGACATTTCCAGTTTAAAAAATTTACATCTGTTTTTAAGCAGAAACCTTTGAAATTAAATTAGCTATTGTACCAATTAAAAAAAAAGAGGAAAGTTTAACATTTTTATAGGAAGGGTGTTCATTATGTGATGTCTTCGCACGATTTATTTCGCATATCGCCCCAAATATACTGAGTATAATTACGGTTGCGGGAAAATGTATTGAATTAGGGCTTGTAAGATATCGCTCAAAACTTGCACCACAGACATACTAATAAAGTATTGCTATTAGTTATGTGCCTGCACTATCGTGTAGGATAGTTTTCAGGTGTGTTCGGAAATGTGTAGAAGGAAGGGAATCACTTGAAAAGGAACACAAATTAACATAGTTAACCAGTGAATCACGCAACAAAGTCAGCGCTAATAAAAATCAAAGAACTGCTTGTAAGTGACGCGAGATATACAATGAGGTTGTAGCCTGAGGTAGTTAAACAACAGGTATCTCGTTAGAAAATGTCACGTCATTTTTCAAAAAGGATCTTCAAGTTTAAAAATATCAGCTAAATGGATAACTTATTTGCTGACCAAAGAACAGAAAGAAAGGCTTTCATATTCAAATAACTGTTTAAAGGTTATCCAAAATTTGACGAACGTACATTTAATGACATTGTTACTTGTGGTTAAACGTGGTTACACTTTTATGAGCTACTTCGTAAAGAAAGCAATAAGATATGGGCAACAAAAGACGAAAAGAAAGCAATAAGATATGGGCAACAAAAGACGAAAAGAAAGCAATAAGATATGAGCAACAAAAGACGAAAAGAAAGCAATCAGATATGGGCAACAAAGGACGAAAAGAAAGCAATAAGATATGGGCAACACAAGACGAAAAGAAAGCAATCAGATATGGGCAACAAAAGACGAAAAGAAAGCAATAAGATATGGGCAACAAAAGACGAAAAGAAAGCAATCAGATATGGGCAACAAAAGACGAAAAGAAAGCAATAAGATATGGGCAACAAAAGACGAAAAGAAAGCAATAAGATATAGGCAAAAAATACATAAAGAAAGCAATAAGATGTGGGCAACAAAAGACGAAAAGAAAGCAATAAGATGTGGGCAACAAAAGACGAAAAGAAAGCAATAAGATATGGGCAACAAAATACGAAAAGAAAGCAATAAGATATGGGCAACAAAAGACGAAAAGAAAGCAATAACATATGGGAAACAAAAGACGTAAAGACAGCAATAAGATATGGGCAACAAAATACGTAAAGAAAGCAATAAGATATTGGCAACAAAAGACGTAAAGACAGCAATAAGATATGGGAAACAAAAGACGTAAAGAAAGCAATAAGATATGGGCAACAAAAGACGAAAAGAAAGCAATAAGATATGGGCAACAAAAGACGAAAAGAAAGCAATAATATATGGGCAACAAAAGACGTAAAGACAGCAATAAGATATGGGAAACAAAATACGTAAAGAAAGCAATAAGATATGGGCAACACAAGACGAAAAGAAAGCAATAATATATGGGCAACAAAAGACGAAAAGAAAGCAATAAGATATGGGCAACAAAAGACGAAAAGAAAGCAATAAGATATGGGCAACAAAAGACGTAAAGACAGCAATAAGATATGGGAAACAAAATACGTAAAGAAAGCAATAAGATATTGGCAACAAAAGACGTAAAGACAGCAATAAGATATGGGAAACAAAAGACGAAAAGAAAGCAATAATATATGGGCAACAAAAGACGTAAAGACAGCAATAAGATATGGGAAACAAAATACGTAAAGAAAGCAATAAGATATGGGCAACACAAGACGAAAAGAAAGCAATAATATATGGGCAACAAAAGACGAAAAGAAAGCAATAAGATATGGGCAACAAAAGACGTAAAGAAAGCAATAAGATATGGGCAGCACAAGACGAAAAGAAAGCAATAATATATGGGCAACAAAAGACGAAAAGAAAGCAATAAGATATGGGCAACAAAAGACGAAAAGAAAGCAATAAGATATGGGCAACAAAAGACGAAAAGAAAGCAATAATATATGGGCAACAAAAGACGTAAAGACAGCAATAAGATATGGGAAACAAAATACGTAAAGAAAGCAATAAGATATGGGCAACACAAGACGAAAAGAAAGCAATAAGATATGGGCAACACAAGACATAAAGAAAGCAATAAGATATGGGCAACAAAAGACGTAAAGACAGCAATAAGATATGGGAAACAAAAGACGTAAAGAAAGCAATAAGATATGGGAAACAAAAGACGTAAAGAAAGCAATAAGATATGGGAAACAAAAGACGTAAAGACAGCAATAAGATATGGGCAACAAAAGACGTAAAGAAAGCAATCAGATAAAGACAGCAATAAGATATGGGAAACAAAAGACGTAAAGACAGCAATAAGATATGGGCAACAAAAGACGTAAAGAAAGCAATCAGATATAGACAGCAATAAGATATGGGCAACAAAAGACGAAAAGAAAGCAATAAGATATGGGCAACAAAAGACGTAAAGAAAGCAATAAGATATGGGCAACAAAAGACGAAAAGAAATCAATAAGATATGTGCAACAAAAGACGTAAAGAAAGCAATAAGATATGGGCAACAAAAAACGAAAAGAAAGCAATCAGATATAGACAGCAATAAGATATGGGCAACAAAAGACGAAAAGAAAGCAATAAGATATGGGCAACAAAAGACGTAAAGATAGCAATAAGATATGAGCAACAAAAGACGAAAAGAAATCAATAAGATATGGGAAACAAAAGACGTAAGAAAGCAATAAGATATGGGCAACAAAAGACGTAAAGAAAGCAATCAGATATAGACAGCAATAAGATATGGGCAACAAAATACGTAAAGAAAGCAATAAGATATGGGCAACAAAAGACGAAAAGAAAGCAATAAGATATGGGCAACAAAAGACGAAAAGAAAGCAATAAGATATGGGAAACAAAAGACGTAAAGAAAGCAATCAGATATAGACAGCAATAAGATATGGGCAACAAAATACGTAAAGAAAGAAAGAAGATATGGGCAACAAAAGACGAAAAGAAAGCAATAAGATATGGGCAACAAAAGACGTAAAGAACGCAATAAGATATGGGCAACAAAAGACGAAAAGAAATCAATAAGATATGGGAAACAAAAGGCGTAAAGAAAGCAATAAGATATGGGCAACAAAAGCCGTAAAGAAAGCAATCAGATATAGACAGCAATAAGATATGGGCAACAAAATACGTAAAGAAAGCAATAAGATATGGGCAACAAAAGACGAAAAGAAAGCAATAAGATATGGGCAACAAAAGACGAAAAGAAAGCAATAAGATATGGGAAACAAAAGACGTAAAGAAAGCAATCAGATATAGACAGCAATAAGATATGGGCAACAAAATGCGTAAAGAAAGAAAAAAGATATGGGCAACAAAAGACGAAAAGAAAGCAATAAGATATGGGCAACAAAAGACGAAAAGAAAGCAATAAGATATGGGAAACAAAAGACGTAAAGACAGCAATAAGATATGGGCAACAAAAGACGTAAAGACAGCAATAAGATATGGGCAACAAAAGACGTAAAGACAGCAATAAGATATGGGCAACAAAAGACGAAAAGAAAGCAATAAGATATGGGCAACAAAAGACGAAAAGAAAGCAATAAGATATGGGAAACACAAGACGTAAAGAAAGCAATAAGATATGGGCAACAAAAGACGTAAAGAAAGCAATAAGATATGGGCAACAAAAGACGAAAAGAAAGCAATAAGATATGGGCAACAAAAGACGTAAAGAACGCAATAAGATATGGGCAACAAAAGACGAAAAGAAATCAATAAGATATGGGAAACAAAAGGCGTAAAGAAAGCAATAAGATATGGGCAACAAAAGCCGTAAAGAAAGCAATCAGATATAGACAGCAATAAGATATGGGCAACAAAATACGTAAAGAAAGCAATAAGATATGGGCAACAAAAGCCGTAAAGAAAGCAATCAGATATAGACAGCAATAAGATATGGGCAACAAAAGACGAAAAGAAAGCAATAAGATATGGGCAACAAAAGACGAAAAAAAGCAATAAGATATGGGAAACAAAAGACGTAAAGAAAGCAGTCAGATATAGACAGCAATAAGATATGGGCAACAAAATACGTAAAGAAAGAAAGAAGATATGGGCAACAAAAGACGAAAAGAAAGCAATAAGATATGGGCAACAAAAGACGAAAAGAAAGCAATAAGATATGGGAAACAAAAGACGTAAAGACAGCAATAAGATATGGGCAACAAAAGACGTAAAGACAGCAATAAGATATGGGCAACAAAAGACGAAAAGAAAGCAATAAGATATGGGCAACAAAAGACGAAAAGAAAGCAATAAGATGTGGGAAACAAAAGACGTAAAAAAAGTAATAAGATATGGGCAACAAAAGACGAAAAGAAAGCAATAAGATATGGGCAACAAAAGACGAAAAGAAAGCAATAAGATATGGGCAACAAAAGACGAAAAGAAAGCAATAATATATGGGAAACAAAAGACGTAAATAAAGCAATAAGATATGGGCAACAAAAGACGAAAAGAAATCAATAAGATATGGGAAACAAAAGACGTAAAAAAAGTAATAAGATATGGGCAACAAAAGACGAAAAGAAAGCAATAAGACATGGGCAACAAAAGACGAAAAGAAAGCAATAAGATATGGGCAACAAACGACGAAAAGAAAGCAATAAGATATGGGCAACAAAAGACGTAAAGAAAGCAATCAGATATAGACAGCAATAAGATATGGGCAACAAAATACGTAAAGAAAGCAATAAGATATGGGCAACAAAATACGTAAAGAAAGCAATAAGATATGGGCAACAAAGGACGAAAAGAAAGCAATAAGATGTGGGCAACAAAGGACGAAAAGAAAGCAATAAGATATGGGCAACAAAAGACGAAAAGAAAGCAATAAGATATGTGCAACACAAGACGAAAAGAAAGCAATAAGATATGGACAACAAAAGACGTAAAGAAAGCAATAAGATATGGGAAACAAAAGACGTAAAGAAAGCAATCAGATATAGACAGCAATAAGATATGAGCAACAAAAGATGAAAAGAAAGCAATAAGATATGTGCAACAAAAGACGTAAAGAAAGCAATAAGATATGGGCAACAAAGGACAAAAAGAAAGCAATAAGATATGGGCAACAAAAGACGAAAAGAAAGCAATCAGATATGGGCAACAAAAGACGAAAAGAAAGCAATAAGATATGGGCAACAAAAGACGAAAAGAAAGCAATAAGATATGGGCAACAAAATACGAAAAGAAAGCAATAAGATATGGGAAACAAAAGACGTAAAGAAAGCAATAAGATATGGGCAACAAAAGACGTAAAGAAAGCCATCAGATATAGACAGCAATAAGATATGGGCAACAAAATACGTAAAGAAAGCAATAAGATATGGGCAACAAAAGACGAAAAGAACGATATAAGATATGGGCAACAAAAGACGAAAAGAAAGCAATAAGATATGGGAAACAAAAGACGTAAAGACAGCAATAAGATATGGGCAACAAAAGACGTAAAGAAAGCAATCAGATATAGACAGCAATAAGATATGGGCAACAAAATACGTAAAGACAGCAATAAGATATGGGCAACAAAAGACGAAAAGAAAGCAATAAGATAAGGGCAACAAAAGACGAAAAGAAAGCTATAAGATATGGGAAACAAAAGACGTAAAGACAGCAATAAGATATGGGCAACAAAAGACGTAAAGACAGCAATAAGATATGGGCAACAAAAGACGAAAAGAAAGCAATAAGATATGGGCAACAAAAGACGAAAAGAAAGCAATAATATATGGTAAACAAAAGACGAAAAGAAAGCAATAAGATATGGGCAACAAAAGTCGAAAAGAAAGCAATCAGATATGGGCAACAAAAGACGAAAAGAAAGCAATAAGATATGGGCAACAAAAGACGAAAAGAAAGCAATAAGATATGGGAAACAAAAGACGTAAAGAAAGTAATAAGATATGGGCAACAAAAGACGTAAAGAAAGCAATCAGATATAAACAGCAATAAAATATAGGCAACAAAATACGTAAAGAAAGCAATAAAATATGGGCAACAAAATACGTAAAGAAAGCAATAAGATATGGGCAACAAAAGACGAAAAGAAAGCAATAATATATGGGCAACAAAAGACGAAAAGAAAGCAATAAGATATGGGCAACAAAAGACGTAAAGAAAGCAATAATATATGGCAAACAAAAGACGTAAAGAAAGCAATCAGATATGGACAGCAATAAGATATGGGAAACAAAAGATGAAAAGAAAGCAATAAGATATGGGCAACAAAATACGTAAAGAAAGCAATCAGATATGGAAAACAATAGGATATGGGCAACAAAATACGTAAAGAAAGCAATAAGATATGGGCAACAAAAGACGAAAAGAAAGTAATAAGATATGCGCAACAAAAGACGTAAAGAAAGCAATCAGATATGGGCAACAAAATACGTAAAGAAAGCAATGAGATATGGGCAACAAAAGACGTAAAGAAAGCAATCAGATATGGACAGCAATAAGATATGGGAAACAAAAGATGAAAAGAAAGCAATAAGATATGGGCAACAAAATACGTAAAGAAAGCAATCAGATATGGACAGCAATAAGATATGGGCAACAAAATACGTAAAAAAAGCAAAAAGATATGGGCAACAAAAGACGAAAAGAAAGCAATAAGATATGTGCAACAAAAGACGTAAAGAAAGCAATCAGATATGGGCAACGAAATACGTAAAGAAAGCAATAAGATATGGGCAACAAAGGACAAAAAGAAAGCAATAAGATATGGGCAACAAAGGACAAAAAGAAAGCAATAAGATATGGGCAACAAAAGACGAAAAGAAAGCAATAAGATATGGGCAACAAAATATGTAAAGAAAGCTGTCAGATATAGACAGCAATAAGATATGGGCAACAAAAGACGAAAAGAAAGCAATAAGATATGTGCAACAAAAGACGTAAAGAAAGCAATCAGATATGGGCAACAAAATACGTAAAGAAAGCAATGAGATATGGGCAACAAAAGACGTAAAGAAAGCAATCAGATATGGACAGCAATAAGATATGGGAAACAAAAGATGAAAAGAAAGCAATAAGATATGGGCAACAAAATACGTAAAGAAAGCAATCAGATATGGACAGCAATTAGATATGGGCAACAAAATACGTAAAGAAAGCAATAAGATATGGGCAACAAAAGACGAAAAGAAAGCAATAAGATATGTGCAACATAAGACGTAAAGAAAGCAATCAGATATGGGCAACGAAATACGTAAAGAAAGCAATAAGATATGGGCAACAAAGGACAAAAAGAAAGCAATAAGATATGGGCAACAAAAGACGAAAAGAAAGCAATAAGATATGGGAAACAAAATACGTAAAGAAGGCAATAAGATATGGGCAACAAAATATGTAAAGAAAGCAGTCAGATATAGACAGCAATAAGATATGGGCAACAAAAGACGAAAAGAAAGCAATAAGATATGTGCAACAAAAGACGTAAAGAAATCAATCAGATATGGGCGACAAAATACGTAAAGAAAGCAATAAGATACTGGCAACAAAAGACGAAAAGAAAGCAATAAGATATGGGCAACAAAAGACGAAAAGAAAGCAATAAGATATGTGCAACAAAAGACGTAAAGAAAGCAATCAGATATGGGCAACGAAATACGTAAAGAAAGCAATAAGATATGGGCAACAAAGGACAAAAAGAAAGCAATAAGATATGGGCAACAAAAGACGAAAAGAAAGCAATAAGATATGTGCAACAAAAGACGTAAAGAAAGCAATCAGATATGGGCAACGAAATACGTAAAGAAAGCAATAAGATATGGGCAACAAAGGACAAAAAGAAAACAATAAGATATGGGCAACAAAAGACGAAAAGAAAGCAATAAGATATGGGAAACAAAATACGTAAAGAAGGCAATAAGATATGGGCAACAAAATATGTAAAGAAAGCAGTCAGATATAGACAGCAATAAGATATGGGCAACAAAAGACGAAAAGAAAGCAATAAGATATGGGCAACAAAAGACGTAAAGAAAGCAATAAGATATGGGCAACAAAAGACGTAAAGAAAGCAATAAGATATGGGAAACAAAAGACGTAAAGAAAGCAATAAGATATGGGCAACAAAAGACGTAAAGAAAGCAATAAGATATGGGAAACACAAGACGTAAAGAAAGCAATAAGATATGGGCAACAAAAGGCGTAAAGACAGCAATAAGATATGGGCAACAAAAGACGTAAAGAAAGCAATAAGATATGGGCAACAAAAGAAAGACGTAAAGAAAGCCATATGATATGGGCAACACAAGACGAAAAGAAAGCAATAAGATATGGGCAACAAAAGGCGTAAAGAAAGCAATAAGATATGGGCAACACAAGACGAAAAGAAAGCAATAAGATATGGGCAACAAAAGGCGTAAAGACAGCCATAAGATAGGGGCAACAAAAGACGAAATAAAAACAATAAGATATGGGCAACAAAAGACGTAAAGAAAGCAATAAGATATAAGGCAACAAAAAACGAAAAGAAAGCAATTAGATATGGGCAACAAAAGACGTAAAGACAGCCATAAGATAGGGGCAACAAAAGACGAAATAAAAGCAATAAGATAGGGGCAACACACGACGTAAAGAAAGCAATAAGATATGGGCAGCAAAAGACGAAAAGAAAGCAATCAGATATAGACAGCAATAAGATATTGGCAACAAAATACGTAAAGAAAGCAATAAGATATGGGAAACAAAAGACGAAAAGAAAGCAATAAGATATGGGCAACAAAAGACGAAAAGAAAGCAATAAGATATAAGCAACAAAGGACGTAAAGACAGCAATAAGATATTGGCAACAAAATACGTAAAGAAAGCAATAAGATATGGGAAACAAAGGACGTAAAGAAAGCCATAAGATAGGGGCAACAAAAGACGTAAAGAAAGCAAAAAGATATGGACAACAAAAGAAACAAACATGCCATGCATAGCCAAAAAATCAAGAGTGTTCAAAGGGTTGTGTCATGCGTTTTTTTCATTATCCATGGACCCGCAATTCAAGCTGCAGTACCAAAGGGTAAAGTGGTCAATACTTGGTTCTACAGTGACAGAGTTTTTGAAAACGTTAACGGCATATTCCAAAAAACGGAATTAAAGCATGTTTAAATTCTTCATGACAATGCACCACCGCACAAGGCCGCACTTGTGACGGAGTTTCTCAACCGTGAAACGCTGTCAGCGCGACCACATGACGCTTTCCTCCTCCCACGTTTGAAAAAGTTACTTGAAGGATGTAATTATTCATGCCGGCAGTCAGATGGATCTCAAGGTTTCCAGACAATCGTAAAAATCCTTTGAAAATATTGAATAAAGGGCTTAAATTTGTGTATCAATATATAGAAGAAATGTAAGAAATGCTAGTCGATTTCCTTGTTTTGCTTTTCATGTTTGCAACATCAAGGACATCACGTAATGAGCACCTCTCGTATTGATATATTTACTTGTCAATCTGTTTTGTCCGTTAGGAACGGGTGTTAAACAAATCATTAACAAATAATGTTAAAACAAATAATCAGAAAACATGTATATTTTAACAGTTACAGACCTGAACCAAGTAAAGGCACTGTACACTAACACGTCGCTGCAGAATCTAGCAAACTTTCTACACAGAGAGAGAGTGGGTAATGCGTCGATGTCCAATCTAGGACAAGTTCTGATAAATGAGGTTGGGAATGAGTCTCTCCATCACAAATACTTATTTATTGTTCTGTTCATAATATTCCATTGTCGAGATCACGATCAAGTGATAAAAACATGACTGAATATTGTTACCTATCAAGACATTTTCGAGGAAGAAAAGAGACATAGGTGTTGCTTTTCCGGCGGCGTCGGCGGCGTCGGCGGCGTCGGCGTCAACATTCAAGTTTTGCGTTTAGGACATTTCCTCACAAACTGTATGCACTAGACCTTTGAAACTTTGGTTATAGTTGTATCTTGGGTAGTACATCACAGCGTGATACTGGAAATGCGGGTGTGACCTTCACCCTTTAATCAAAGGGCAGATAACTTAATGATTTTTACATTGAACTTGTGCGTTTAGGTCACACTTTTTACATTGAACTTGTGCGTTTAGGTCAGTTTCTCAACAACTGCATGCGCTAAACCTTTCTTTTTACTTTGATTTATATACATGTAGTTGTATCTTGGATAGATCAATGCGAATAAGACCTTCACTCTTCAAGCAAAGGGCAGATACATAATTATTTTGTTTATGTCACTTTCTCCTCAACTATATATACAGGGTGACTATACCACATGACCTATGACGTCATTATTGCTAATGCTTGAAGAAAAAAATTGTAAACATTCGCCCACATTGAAAGCTTCAGAGTGCGATAACATTTTTATTTCTTAACCATTTTATACCAAAGAAAGCGCATTCGAACGCAAAAAATGTAAGCTACCCTCGACTGATATTATTTTTTTGTGAAAGTTGGTACTTTTGGAAAACACTTTGGAAAACTTCTGAAAATGCACCAGAACAAATTGCTAATCCATGAAGCGTACTTTAATTTTGCGCATAGTATGAACAAAATACATGCATATACCCCGATTTCATCACGAAAACTGCCGCAATATTATTTCACATCAGGTAAGCGAAAGGGTTTTGTGTCAAAGAACCAGTTCGAAAGAATTAATGCATTTTTAAATTATGCTAATCCGTGAAGTCGATTATTTAATGCTAAACCGTGAAGTCCTTTGTGTTGTCAATTATCTAAAACTTTATAAAACCTATGTTTGTATCGCTATTTTGTCCGTCGTCAGACTTTGTTCGTCGCTGTTCGTCTTCCGTCGTCATCGTAAACATTTAAACAACATATCTGACACCACTGGGAGAAATTGCATAAGACTTTACAGGAACGATTTCTTCTTGGTTATCTCTCAGTGTTATTCAAAATCTGGCAATCAATCCATAACTCGGGTTGGCATGCCAACAAAAGGAAAATATAGGATATGTCTTCCTTCGACACTGTGGGATATAGTCCTGCAGTTTTATATTCCATAAAAGTCCATTATAAACCCTTATTAAACAAAGGGCTTTATATATGACGGGGATATGACACGGCAGTACAAACACTGTATTCAACTGAAAACAATTGTCGTCCAGGTAAGTTTATCGATTGTACGCTGCATTTATCGATTTTTACTACGCTTATCGTGTCGGTTTGCGAGAGGCCTCGATGTACGGCACACCCATCTACATTGAACACAGATATTATATGTCCTTGTTTTATTGTTTTTTTATATATTTTACATGGCCAGAAAGCCAAATAAATAACCTTTATAATTGTGTAATTTTATTCCAAATAACGGTTAAATAAAGAGGTAAAATCTCGAGTTGGAAAGGATTTTCTTTTCTTAAAGAGTTTACGCACACCACCTTGTGTTTATTGTTTTGGTTACATGTATTGTTTAATGAATGTTTACATAAGATGCATGGTTAGAAAGCCAAATACATATTTTTTCTATTGATTGCGTTGCCGCAATCATCAAGCGGTTCTTTTTTTAAGTCTAGATAATGTTTGTGACGATAACAATACATTTAAAAGATTTATTAAGTGAGCAGAATTAAATTATCTTTTTTAACTTTTCTACAGATGTTTGTTAACAACAACTGGTATAACCTCGACTGCATTGTGTGAGAAATTAAGAATCGTGTGATTAATGTATTCTATTGGCATATCGACTGAGTAATTAACAAACACGCATGTATCAATAAAAAAAAGTAAGACCTGCAAACATGCTAATGATAATTCGAACAACATATTATTAGTGTTTCTTTGTTTTCTTCTCGGTTTTAAAGTCGGCTGATTTAGTATTTTAACTATCTAAAGTTGTTGACAAATCCAGTTGCAATGATTATAAAATGCTCTCATTTCCAAGTTTTTAATTGCTTTTTTCAGTGTTTTGTTCTCAAACCAGGATGTGTGAAATTTTGATTAAAAAAAGAAGGCCGACGTTCATGCAGTTTCTTGTTTGTTTGTTTTATACGCCTTTCACTTTTTTTATATATATTTGTCGATCTTTGTTTATCATACAAAACATATGCAATTTATAGTTGGTGAAGTTTTTAAGTGGGTTATGACTTTGATTTCAACAAATATTTATTTTTTTAGCTTGGCCATTTGAACATGTTTTTTTTTCTCCTGGATTAGCATGTATATTTTATGGAAAGGGTAAACTTTCTTTCTCAATTAAACCGTACCTGTTATACATATTGAAATTATGTTTAGGGTAGTTTTTAAGTGGATAATGATTTTGACATTAGCAAAAAACAATTATTTTAACTTCGTCATGTTATAAAAAAAAAAAGTTCTTGGAACAACATGTATATTTTATGGAAGGGTAAACTTTTTTTTCTCACTTACACAATATCTTTTGATGATTGCATGTAATAAAAGCCATACTGAAATTATGTTTAGGGTAGTTTTTAAGTGGTACGTTCTATCCCTCTATCCTTAAATGCAACTCGAAAAGGTGTAGTGCATGTAAATACTTGTCGCGAAAGTCCACTATTAAGTCCACTACCAATGGTAGAGAGTTTAGTGTCAGTATACCTTCAGACATTAACTGATCGTCAAGTAATATCGTTTCTGTTTTGACCTGAAATCATCCTAAATGTGGTATACAATATGTAGGCCAAACTGGTCGATCCATGAAAGTTCGTTTTCGTGAACATTTATATAAAATGCGTCAGTCGAAACGATTTAAAAACTTTTTTTATACACACTTTAGGGATTCGGGGCATTCCATAGATGATGTTAGCATTCAGCCCGTGGAATATATTATATTTGATAATACTGCTACCAAAGGTTACAAGATACAAGCTAGATATATTGCTGAACTCAAATGGATTAAGCATTTACAAACTCCTTATCCATTGGGGTTAAACGATAACATTTATCAAGAAGGAAACATTTCCAATAACCCAGATATAGATCCTTTTAGCATATTGTATATTCGTAAACGTAAACGACGGTCGCATGGTCTCCGGAAGAACCATAATCTTAAACGTAAATTTAAGAAAGTCTTTACTGTTGCAGACCTTTATTCTATTTATAAAAAATAGGGTAGACACGCCCTCCTTAGCTAAGTAGTCTGTCTGTCTTTTTCTTGCTTATAGAAACTTGACGAAGAAGCGGATGCCATTTATCTCCGTACTAATCCATTATATGAGGTTGCATCTATTATTCAAAGTTACACGTAACATATTTTGCGTCCACATATAGATTGATTGATTGATTGATTCTTTATTTCCTCCATAATATAAAATATACAGGAGAGTCAAAATAACATATATACACAGTGAATACACATACACAAAAACAAATAGACAGTACATGACAGTTAAGTTATATACAAGAACAAGAACAAATTTATACAAAGCAAACAAATATTTAAACTTGACAGTTTGACTTATTTAACATATGTACAAACGGACGGAGATTAACAGGAAATGTTCCTCCACTTAATAATGAAGTATATGTGTAGAAATAATATTTATTCAAGTACTCTTGCCATAGATAATCCAAAGGCCGACATGTCTTGCCGAAACGAAACACAAGAACATACACTTCATGGATTCTTGGATTGACATAAGTTTCATATGTATTTGTTTTCAAACATGATCCTTAGAATTAAGATAAAAAGGATAACATTTTTGAAGGTTCTAAATATTTCTTTTCAAAGATAAGTTACTGGCAAGCATATAGCAAAAATCTGATTTGAGTTTTAAATCAATTATTAAATTTAAAATTCTATCTTGATATAATATTCAATACAAACATTTATTATGCAAAGTATTTGTAAATAAAACATAGTCTCATTAGTTCAAAGAAACTTAACATACTTTAAATAGGAGCCCTATATATACACAATATTTAAAGATTTCGTCATATGATGTAAGTATCTGAACGTGGTTTTAGAAATAGCAACCGTTTGTTTGTCCGACATGTTTAAAGACGGAAAGCCGGACACTAATTCTATAATTTGATTAAACGCGCTTAAATTACAAAGTTGGTCATACTTATTTAAGTATTTAAGCTCCATCTGACCAACAAAGGCATTTTTTAAAGATAACTTATGTCGATAAAGGCATCGATTTCATTAATCTATCCGGTATTTTTAATGATATGCGAGTGACTGACACAATTCCAAAGTATTTCAAGAATATTGAGACTCCTGTTATATGTTACAAGTATAAGAAATCTACTAGAAATCTTATTTTCAATTATAATAGGATCGTTCTGATCTTGAGATCGAGACATCTATCATACTGATTGAGATTGTCAAAATTCTAACTTTTGTTACGAACCTGCCGGTCACATTCTTACTGGAAATATTGATGTAATTGAGGATAAGAGGATTCGGCATTTAATTACCAAAGGGCCTAAGTATCGACTTCCATCTGATATTGATTTTAATGCCTGTCGCAATGAAATTACGGGTTCTTTAACGGATTTCTGTACAAAGTGGTGTAAGCGAGAAAGAGCAGATAAACATGCACTTACTGCTTGGATGAAAACTATTTCAGAAATTGTTGAATTACGTTTTTTATTTTACGAATCAAATCCATCCCTACTTCCACGGCCTTCTACTTACAATTTACGGACCTTAAGAAGGGTATTCAGAATTTACATACTAAATTTGCTCTAGTTCCAGCAAGCAAAGCTTCCAACAATATAATTATTGTCTGACGACTACATTATATCAATACTTTGAATGCTGAGCTAGCGAGCACTTCTGCTTATCAGACTACACCTCTGCTGGAGACGGACATTGTTTCCCAGCATGTGACCTTTATGGAGACTATAAAGGTTTCTGTAATTAGTAAGCAGACGAAGCTCCCTACAATGTACTGGATACCCAAACTTCACAAAATTCCTTACAAAGCACGTTTTATCGCTAATTCTAGTTCATGGTCCACGACCAATATATCAAAACTATTGACTTCCTGACTTTCCGCGATTAAAGAACATATTGTAAAATATTGCGGAAAGGCCTTCGAGAACTCAGGAATCAATCTGTTTTTGTCTATCAAAAACTCTGGAGAAGTTCTTGACAAACTACGGTGTAAGCATTTTCATGCCTCTTCTCTAAGCACCTACGACTTTTCTACACTGTATACTACACTACCACATAATCTTATCAAAGAAAAATTGCTTTGCTAGAGAAGGTACAACTTTTCTAGCTTGTAATAATGTCAGGGCTTTCTTTACTAACGCCCCAATTGATAAGTATAATTTGTGGACTTGTACTGATGTTTGCAGAGCCTTATGTTTTCTTCTGGATAACATCTTTATAAGATACGGTAAAACTATTTACCGCCAGTAACCAGTAGGCCTTATTGCCTACTGACCGTTCAAAGTCGGTAACCCTGTCTTCACCACCCTTTCTGTTGTTTTTTGTCTCTTTCATTGTATTGTCAAGTCCTTGTTTGCAGTACAGTATGGACCTACGATGCCATTGCGCTCGGACGCTGTGGTTTCTATAGGACCCTACATCTCATTTATGACTGTTAAAAGGTTTATAAAAAGAGGTTATGACCCTATCATTTTGCAACGTACTGCATGCTTGGTTGGGGGACCCTTTTACAGTTCACCACTACCTCTTTAATTGTACGATGATCGGACAGGCTGTGGACCCTATGATGACGCCTACCCAAAGCCCATTAGGACGGTGGCGTTTGATGTTTGTCCGCGGTCTTGTCTTGTCGTGCCCTCAATGGTTTATTCTCTTGTTGCTCTGGCTTCTGTCAAGTCATCGATATACATCAGTGGGTTTTTAGGCTTTTTTGTATTTATATATACTCGAGCATCTAGTTGTTTTACTTCATTGTATCCTCACGGTCTTATGACCCATTGGAATTATCTGAATAAACACATTAGTATTACTTATATTGCCTTTTAACGCTGCCTTGTTGGTAAGAGAATATTTCATAGCGGGGATTTCTTTATTTACCCTGTCCCGTTTAATTGGGATGACAATAGGGTAAGTGTGCACCCTAGAACCTGGTTTAAACCCCCAGTGACCATTTTGGCCACTGACCGTTCCAAGGCGGAAGCCCTGTTGTCAACCATTTTGTGTTTGTGATGTCGTTTGCATTTTTTATTACGTGTGCCTTCTCGTTTGTCTGTTTGCGTGTTTGTTTTTGTGTTTTGTGGTTGACTGTCTTCATTGAATGCTACTTTCCCTGTCCGATTTTAATATCTTTCCTTTTTTTGTGATCACTTACACAGTACCTGTTGATGATTGCATGTAATAACATACATACTGAAATTGTGTTTATGGTAGTTTTTAAGTGGGTTATTATGACTTTGATTTTAACAACTTACCCACTTAAAAACTACCCTAAACACAATTTCAATATGTATGTTATTACTTGCAATCATCAACAGGTACGGTTTAATTGAGAGAAAAAGTTTACCCTTACATAAAATATACATGCTAATCCAGGAGAGAGAAAAAACACGTTCAATATGGCCAAGCTAAAAAAAAATCATATAAATAGTCAAAATGACAAGTTAAAAAAATATATATATTGTTCAGATCAAAATCATAACCCACTTAAAAACTACACCAAACAAAAATTGCATAACATTATGTTTTGTACGATAAACAAAGATCGACAAATATACAAAAAGCGTGAAAGGCGTATAAAAAAAAAAAGAAACTGCGAACGTCGGTCATCTTTTTCACACATCGTAGTTTGAGAACAAAACACAAAACAAAGCCATTAAAATGTGCTAAAAACACAAACAACTCGCGCACATCGTGAAAGGGATACTTACCATTACGTTTTGCAGCATCTAACTTGGAATTGAGAGCATTTTATAATAATTGCAATTATATTTTGTCAACAATTTAAGCTGGTTAAAAGACTCAATCAGACGACTTTAAAACCGAGAAGAAAACAAACAAACACTAATAATATGTTGTTCAAATTATCATTACCATGTTTGCCGGTCTTACTTTTTTTTATTGATACATGAGTGTTTGTTAATTACTCAATCGATATGCCAATAGAATACATTAATAACACGCTTCTTAAATGCTCACACAATGCAGTCGAGGTATTACCAGTTGTTGTTAACAAACATCTATAGAAAAGTTAAAAAAGATAATTTAATTTTGCTCACTTAATAAATCTTTTAAATGTATTGTTATCGTCACAAACATTATCTAGACTGAAAAGAAGGGAAGCGCTTGATGATTGCGGCAACGCTTTTATTTTGTTTACCGACTCGAGATTCTCCTCGGTCATTTAACCTTTGAAGAAATTGTTCGAAATAACATCAATTAATAAAAAAAAAAATATTTGGCTTTCTAACCATGCATCTTATGTAAATATTCATTAAACAATACATTTAACCAAAACAATAAACACACGGTGAAGTGCGTAAACGCTTTAAGAAAAGAAAAAATGCGATATATTTCCTTTTCAACTCGAGATTTTACCTATTATTTCGCCGTTATTTGGAATAGAATTACACCATTAGAAAGGTTATTTATTTGGCTTTCTAACCATGCATCCTATTTAAATATTTATTAAACAATAAATGTTCGATGATCAAAATTATAAACACATGATGATGTGCGTAAACGCTTTAAGAAAAGCAAAAATGCGATACATTTCAGTTCCAACTCGAGATTTTGCCTATTTATTTAACCGTTATTTGGAATAAATTTTCACCATTACAAAGGTTATTTATGTTGGCTTTCTGGCAATGTAAAATATATTTTAAAAAAATCAGTAAAACAAGGATATATAATGTTTGTTTGCAATGTAGATGGGTGCGCCGTACCTCGAGGCCTCTCGCATACCGTCACGATAAGCGTAGTAAAATCGATAAATGCAGCGTATAATCGCTAAACTTACCTGGATGACAAGTGTTTTCAGTTAATACAATTCAATTCAATTCAATTTTCAGTTAATACAGCGTTTGTACTGCCGTGTCATAGCCCCGTCATATATAAAGCCCTGTGTTTAGTAAGGGTTTATAATGGGCTTTTCTGGAATATATTACTGCAGGACTATATCCCACCTTCCTATATTTTCCTTCTGTTGGCATTACAACCCGAGTTCTGGGTTGATTGCCAGATTTTGAATAACATTTAGAGATAACCATCCAGAAATCGTTCCTGTGAAGTCTTATGCAATATCGCCCAGTGGTTTCAGAGATGTTGTTTAAATGTTTACGATGAGACGGAAGGCAACAGTGACGGACGAAGTCTGACGACGGCCAAATAGCGATAAAAAACATAGGTTTTATAAAATTTTAGATAATTGACAACACAAAGGACTTCACGGTTTAGCATTAAATAATCGACTTCACGGATTAGCATAATTTAAAAATGCATTAATTCTTGCAAACTGGTTCTTTGACACAAAACCCTTTCGTTTACCTGATGTGAAATAATATTGTGGAAGTTTTCGTGATAAAAACGGGGTATATGCATGTATTTTGTTCATAATATGCGCAAAATTAAAGTACGCTTCATGGATTAGCAATTTGTTCTGGTGCATTTTCAGAAGTTTTCCAAAGTGTTTTCCAAAAGTACCAACTTTCACGAAAAATTAATATCAGTCGAGGGTAGCTTACATTTTTTGCGTTCGAATGCGCTTTCTTTGGTATAAAATGGTTAAGAAATAAAAATGTTATCGCACTCTGAAGCTTTCAATGTGGGCGAATGTTTACTCTTTTTTTAGGGGTTAGGCGGGAGGGGGTGGTATGGGACATTTTTTTATAAAATATATTGCGCTCCGCCCTTTAATACAACCTCCCCCGCCCCCCCCCCCCCCCCCCCCCCCCCATCCCACTTTTTAATTTTTATTTTATATTATTTATTTTTATCTTTTTGAGATTATTTTTTTGAGGCAATGCCAGCCTGCATTGGCATCTGTGGGGAAGGGGTAATGTAACAACCCCCGTGCATTTAAATGTACAATATATCAGCAAAATGTAAACTTAGTTGAGTTTTTTGGTAATATCATGTATACAACATTCAGCTCTTATTTTAAGTCCTGTCCATGTTAGGCGAGATATTTGAATCTGCGGATTTCTTGTTTCAAGAATAATCTAAAATTTGACGTGATAAAAAATATCTTACCAATAAAATATGGCATTAGCTCCATATTTACCAGGTCTAAAATTTGAACTCGCTATATATTTCGAATGAAATCGGGCGTAAACTTTAGCCGTGGTGCATAGACTATGATAGCACATATCATAAGGGGTCATTTCTAGGCTCATGGCTTATGTTGTGGTCCTTTTGAATAGAACATATAATTATTTGTGTCAGTTTTAATTCGGACCCCTAGACCCCGACAAGAAGTTTAATGTACCCCTGCATAAAGAATTAATTACATAACAAAATAGGAGATGATTTGATGCAAACATTCTAATATAACGAGCTTGGTAAACATAATTCTTTCGTTGCTCCTTTTTCAGACGACAACAACGAAGAAGAGATCTTCTCGTGAACGGTACAGCGGTTTCGAACTTGCCGCATCGACTTACCATGCATGTCAAACCAAACAAAAAACATCCGTTCGATCGCTGAAAACTATGCAGAAAACTTTGCACGTAATACCCAGCAAAAGACTACTATACTGTCCAATGGAAAAGATTGGAACTACTTTTTGGAGAAGGGTGTTTTTTATGTTGAGTAATAAAAATAGTTCGTCGTTTATGCACCCGTATGACGTTCCTATCAAAACTGCTTTGACAAATATGAAGTTGTTCAACATAAAATCATCCAAGTTTAAAGCTGACAATATGTCTAGTTTTTTCAGTTTCATTTTTGTGCGTGATCCTTACTCAAGGCTTTTGTCAGCATTCATAGATAAACTTGTAGCACCCAATCCACATTTTTGGAAGAAATTTGGAGCGAAGTCTGTGTCAGCTTACAGGACTAAGCAACTTTTGGACTATGCCAACCGCGCGGGCTATGCCAACCGCGCGCAAAGGAATGCACAAAAGGCAAAATGGAGTTTAAAATACACAGGTGGCGGTCATGATGTGACATTCCCTGAATTTGTTAAACACGTTGTCAGTAGCGAGACAACTGGAAGAAACTTGGATCCTCATTTTATAAGCATATTTCGAGGTTGTAGGCCTTGCGAAACGCCTTATTCTTATATTGGACGTATGGAAAGTTTTCAGGATGACGCCACGTTTATCTTGAATAAAGCAGGAATGAGTTCGTCAGTTGACGCAATGCAAGATATCTTTACTGATTTAGCAATAGACGATGCTATAACGGATAGCATTTATAGCCCTTTTTCCTGGAAGAAATATATTGTGAAATTTATATCATGGGAAAAAGCGTTGAAACGTGTATGGTTAAAATTACAGATGCGTGGGGTTATTGGACTCAGTCAAAAGTTTCCGCTTTCAGGAGAAAATGTTTCTAAAATTTCAGCTGGCGACTTTGTGAACGTTGCTCGAAAGGGCCATTATCTATCGAATCCAGCTGAGCTGAAGGAACAAAAGGCAACCGTCAAGAAGGAAGCTTTTGCAAGCGTACATTTAAACGATTTAAAAGCGTTTAAAAACGCATTTAAACAAGACTTTGAGTTATTTGGTTATGAATTGGAACCTGCATACATTTTTCAAAGAGGCATTGAACCAAAACGACCGTCGGTGTTTTTTAACTATAAACATTTAAATTAGTGATTCAGTTGTTGTTCACGCTATACATGGAAACTCAGTTGATGACTAACGCATGCCTGTCAAACCTTTTAAACACAAAATCCTGAGATTTTTAAAATTTAAGATTTAAAGCGCGCAAAGAAAATTTGATTTTCGCACTACTTTTTTTAAAGCGCACATTTTCGCTGAAGGAACTAATTATGCCCTTAGGTGTTAATTGTATATTCAGTCAGTGCATTACACAGATGACCCCCGTTGATTTTGCACTTGTAAATACTCCTCTGACTAGGGAGCGTAACAGGACAATTCGGGAAATAGCTGATAAACTGTGAAAATATAGCTGTTAAATCATGAACATTTTGCTTTGATGAAAAATCCGGAGATTTTACACTTAAATCCGGAGATCCGGAGAGCGACTGAAAAATACGTATAATCCGGATTTTATCCAGAGATTTGGCAGGCCTGCTAACGTTTATTTAGTATAACGTCGATGTTATTAAACATACTCGTACTGTTACGTACGAATATTATACGGGCTTCATGCGGGCATTTCTTTATTTACACTGTCCCGTTTTACTGGGTTGACAGTAATGTAAGTGTGAGGTTTGGTGCTCCCTAGAACCAGGTTTAAACCACCTGCGGCCTTTTTTGCCACTGACCGGTAGCCCTATCGCCAACCCTTTTGTGCTTGTGATGTTTTATTTAGCCTTTTATTCATATTTAAATGTGTTCTTTGTTTCTGTGTGTGTTCGTGGTTGAATGTCGTCCTTGAATGCCGCTTTTCCTTTCGATTTGCATATCTATATTTACTGCACGTTGTGTTAAATTTTATTTTGCAAACTGTTGTTTTGCATGGGATTTAAAATTCGTATCCCAAAAACAGAAACATCACTTGCGATATTGCAAAACGTCATATCTCAGACGAAATATGTGAAGCATTCTTCTTGAAAACTATATATCGACGGTAAAGTTTGAACTGGCCACGCTGCTCAAATAATGTGCGCAATCTACTTCATTTTTATGCCCCCCAACACCGAATGATAATTGGGCATAAAGCGTTAGACACGTCTGTCCGTCCGTCCGTCCGTCCGAGTAACCTTCCGTCCCGAACAGTTTATGTTTCTATGTCCTCTCATAGTTTTCAATCGATTGTTTTGAAACTTTACAACATGCTTAGTTACCTATGATGTCAAAATGTGCATATAAATTCGACGTCAAAATCGCCCTTGTGTTACCAAATTAAAGCCCTTTTTTCGTTAAATATTACATTAAAATAGCTTGTGTGTCTATCTCCTCCCACAGTTTTGTGCCGATTGTTTCAAAACTTTACCGGATGCTTACCTATGATGTCAAGATATGCATAAAATAGACCTTGTAGTACCGGAGTTAAAAACCCTTTCCCTTAAATTTTACATTAAAATAGCTGCTTTTGTGTCCCCATCTGCTCCCACAGCTTTCATCCGATTGTTTCGAAACTTTACATGATGCTTACGTGTGATGTCAAGATGTGCATATCTATTCTGTGTTAAAATCGACTTCGTATTACGGGAATTACGGCGTTTGTTCTTCAAAGTTAACGTTTTTCTCCGCGTATTGTTTTCGGTGAGGGCATCCGTATCCCGTGGACACGTTTCTAGTTTGTTTTCTGTGGTATTATATTAACCTACTTGCCGTTGATGCATATTAGCTAATTTAAAGTATTGACCAATTGGGTTTGCTCAATTGGCAGTTCCGTTTATAGGGAACTGTTGTTCAAATAGTATAAGCCTGATTAAATACGTTGAAACGTAATTTGACTTCTGACTGAACTGTGAAGAGTTCCAATATCTCTGTGCAACTGTTTGGAAGTATTTATTAGCATATTACATTCGGATATCATATTACTAATACTTGTTTAAAGGACTGAAATACTTCGGTTTCATATTTTGAGCAAACACTATTTATTGATTAATAACCAGGATTTTTACCACTGTAATTTAAAGGGACACAAGCCAATCTCGAAGTATTTATCAAGCATTAAATTGAGCACCCCGAATTATTACTCTAGGATTACTTTTACTTTAAACCTGGTATATTATTAAATAAAAAGAAATGTGAAGATTTCAGTCTTTCTTCGTTTATTCTGCAAATTATTACTGGTGCAATGATAGCAACAGTAATTAATATGCAAAATTAATATGGTCTGAATTACTTAAATGGTTATCAATTATGGCTTGAGAATATGCATGTTTTGTAGAAAAACGTACGGGACCCCGCTAGTTTTAATGAAATCAAGTCTGCCTTTTGTCCCTTTAAAGATTAAGAATGCTTATGTTGCGCCGTCGTCGTCGAAGTGGTTGTAATCTTACGTTCCACTGGACCATTCTTCGTGCTATAGGCACTGTAGGCACGTGCCTACACATTGTTCGCAGAAATCAAAAACATAAAAATGACAAAAATGCAATAAAAGCTGAGGAGAGTAGTGGGTGGAGGGGTATGGTCAGCTTATCTCAATTGTTACTCTTGTCATTTTTTGTTCGTCACCATTCCCCATTCCAACCCTATATGACCTAAGCTGTTAATGAGTTATAAAACACCATTCATTTATTCAATATTAAACAGGTACTTATGTACGACCCTATATATAGACTATATCTTAAATAACAAATGGTAAACAAACCTCAAACTCGCCAGCCATCAGGCCGACAGTTTTGGTGATTACCTTGTATTACATCCATAATTCTTTCAAACAGACTCAAGTTCCTTCAGTGCATTTAGTTATTGTATTGTCTGTTCATCACGAGTGATTTGTTATTAACCCTTAACCCCTAAATATATATAATGGACTGTTCTTTCTTTGAAATGAGACGATTCCATTAATATGACAAAATGGGGGGGGGGGGGGGGGGATGACTGATCAGCAGCCGGACAGTGTAAACCCTGATCAGCCTGCGAGGTTACAATCTTGTTTGCATTTTCATTAAAACGTGCGGCGTCGCGTTATTTTATACATAACCAGCTTATTTGCATATCAATAAACTAACCCGCCAAATAACGGCGACATTACATTACAAAACTGTGCATCAAAACTCTATCCAGGTGTTCAGGTCGTATACTAATGTATATGTGCTGATTAAAAGTATGGGTTTATTAAAGTGTGTTTTACATACCCGTGGTTGAATATGCGTAAAATGAATTATGATTTGGTAACTCTTAATTCGACAGGCCAGTTTTGGGGTTTGACCTGGCTGGCTAAAGCCGTTTATATTGTATCTCTGGAGTTTGTATTCTCAAAATATGTAAGTTATATATAGACCTTGTCATCAGTAGGTTTAGAAACGGTGTACAAATGTTGGCTGTTATTGGCGGCTAGCTACCTTAATAACAATTATTTGAAAAGTCCAAAGCAGTTTGTTTGTGTAAACGCTGATCAAGTGACCAGCTCTTCTTATCGCTGTAACATTGGTTGTAGAAACTGAAACGAAATGGCGACTATAATGTCAACGAGCGACGACTCCCGCTGGAGCTTCGACCACCGTGTGATTGAATTACCACCCCTTTCTTGCGATCCATATACCGTTTGTTTGAACGGTGTTTTACGTCATTTTTAGCACATGTTAGGCAATAGATGAAGGTCGATATTGTCGTGCTGGAGGCAGACCATCCCATTTTTCATAGGTAGAACCAGTACTGTATACCTCCAGGGTTTAGCCATCCGTAAAAATCGACACGGTCTCACTTGACAAGTCGAGCTTAAGTTAATAATGCGCAACCGTTCGCCATTAAAGTAGCTATTCCGCCAACAAAAGCCAATTTTAAAAAATATATACATCGTTTTTAAATCTACTGACGACTATAGGTATATACGTAAGTGGATATTTTGAGCAAGTGGATATTTTGAGAATCCAAACACTATAGACACAATACAAAAGGTTTTAAGCAAGGCGAAAGCCCAAAATACTGGAGCGTCGAATTAAGAGTTAAAAATTCCTTTTACGCATATTCAGTCACAGGTATTTTGAGAACTCGTGAATGAACCTTTACTTTTAATCGGCACATATACATATTATATGACTTGAACACATGGTCAGAGTTTAGATAAATGTTTTTTTTTTTGTATTTGCGAAAGCCCAAAAAACTGGAGCGTCGAATTAAGAGTTAAAAATTCCTTTTACGCATATTCAGTCACAGGTATTTTGAGAACTCGTGAATGAACCTTTACTTTTAATCGGCACATATACATATTATATGACTTGAACAAATGGTCAGAGTTTAGATAAATGTTTTTTTTGGGTATTTGCGGGTTAGTTTCTTTAAACAAGACTTGCAACCATTAAAGGGACACCCGGCAATCTCACGGCGTCCCGTTCGTTTTTCTGCATAACTTGCATTTGTTCAATCATTAATATTAATTATAAGAACAATATTTAGCAATTTGTTTTTGAATATTATTAATTTTTTGATATTATTTCACAAATAATATATTAAAACTTATAGTATAATAAGACGAAACAGTGAATACTTAAAACTTGATTTATTTAAATGTAACCAGGGTAAAAGTAAAAATGATACTGCATATATAAATCGAGACATCCTGTAAGTGAGGAAGTTCGATTCTTACGGATGGCGGGAGGTGTACAGTACTGGTTCTACCCAGGAAAAGTGGGTGGTCTGCCTCCACCACAAAAAATCGACCATCATATATAACCAAACAAAAAAACATTTCAAACACTTCAAGACTGCCGTGTGTCCCTTTAATAAGCGACTGATATACCGTCGCAAAGTTCAGTAGGGTTCCCTATACTCAATTATGCATATGCTATCCCATAGTTAATAATTGTTTGGCGTGTATGGCTGTTACTAAAATTCAAGGTTTCACTTTACGTTTTTGGTATTTACTCGTTTCTTCTTCTTTTTTTAAATCCTTCATTTTACATATTGAATAAAAACATTTAATCAAAATATAATTTTCAAAAAGGATAGATTTCCTATTTAAAGTTAATGTAATAACAGTGTATTGAAGGATTGAAACTGAATACAAATGTTGACTGATTTCCAAATATAAAAATTGTTTCCAAATATAAAATTTGTTTGTTTTAAATAATATCATACTAACATTTCATGGGAAAAAAGAGACTCATTTCTCGAAATAATGTTCTTTATTTTGTAAATAATACAACTGTATATCAGTTATTGTGCGTTTCAATATCTGGCAATAGAAGAAAACAATTTAAATTTTAAAGAAGCCAAAAAGCTGACTTGTTTCCCTGTACGATGTCCGTGCAATAACATGGAGAATCCTTCAAGACCAGCGTACCAGTGGTTTGCGATATTCTAGATGAGGTATTTGATGTTTCCAACGGAGCAGTGAATGGCGACATTCCAGATGAGGTATTTGATGTTTCCAACGGAGCAGTGAATGGCGACATTCCAGATGTGGTATTTGATGTTTCCAACGGAGCAGTGAATGGCGACATTCCAGATGTGGTATTTGATGTTTCCAACGGAGCAGTGAATGGCGACATTCTAGATGTAAGAGTCAATGATGGATGACCTTCAAGGTGGACTTTTTTTTATATCGCCAACAGACCAGTGAATGGTGGCATCCTAAACGTCGTCAGATGTTGCCAGTGTGACAGTGAATGTGTATTGTTTGCAGTTTAAAGCTGCCGATAATTACGGTGTCATGTTAGGGCCACGTTACCATCGCATCTTACCATCGACCATCGACCTAGTGGTCGATTGTAAGATGCGATGGTAAGATGCGATGGTCCATCTAACCCTCGACCATCGCATCTTACCATCGCATCTTACCATCGACCATCGACCTAGGTCGATGTCGATGGTAAGATGCGATGGTAACGTGGCCCTAACAGGACACCGTAGATAATGTTTGTTTAAAAAAAATACTTAACAACCTAAAAAAAAAAAAAGTAACACAGAACAATCTTATCGCGTGTATGCCTTTTCATTTGGATGTTTGGGCTATAAATCGAAGTCGACCTTGTTCAAGTTTAGATAAGGCCAGAAGAAATTCTTAAGTTCATCTCGATACTCCACTGGCGTTGAGGTCGGAGATTCGTCAACAGAGTCCAGGTCTGTAACAAGAAACAAATACATCATTGATTAAAATGATATTGTGTATTAATGCTTTTTTTTTTTAAAAAAATGGCTTTATTTCATGTGTGGTTAAACCAAGATGTCGAAAATATAAATGTGTTTAAATGTTTATTGAATAAAAGGTTAAATGATTGTTTTCCACAATACTGGTGCAATAAAAAACGAAACTCTGCTGGAGCTAGAAGTTATAAACACTTCTTCGAGTTTGGTTTTAATCAGTATTTAGACGAAATTACTTTAAAAACAAGTTTCATTTTGCATTAGCAAGATTATGAGATTCATCTCACAGGTTGGAAATCGCGGCAGGCTTTTGGCATACACCAACTAATACTCTATTAAATGGGGGAAAAACAAGCCAAATATGTTCCGCTGTAGAAGATTAATTTCATTTGCACATAACTTGGTGTCTGTAATCATCTATGAAAGATAAACAACATATCAAACGATTTTATTATTTCGAACTCGAACGTCTGGGTGCCCAGAGAGGGTGAGGGGTGGGGGAATTGATGGATTATTTTTTTTGTAATTATGTCTCAAATGAAACTTTATGATGATGGGATTACACTGTATACAGTTCTTTCCTCCTAGGTCATCAGCGGACCTGAGGGAAGTGGCATCAAATACACTAATAATTCAATTACAGTGTCATTTTTCCGTACTTTTACACATATTTGGTATAATAGTCATCTATCAAAGAGATACACAGAATGTCAAATGATATTTTATTTAAAACTCGAACGTCTTCCCTGGGGTTGGGGTGGGAGGGGGTAGGTAGTGGGGAAGGGTAACAGTGGGTCGATTTGATTTTTTTTATTATGTCTCGAACGAACATTTTGATGAAGGGATTGCAGTGCATAATAATATGTTTTTCTCCTGTATGTATATTTGTGGCTGGTGGTGATGGGTGTGGATGTTGTAAGGGTCGTCTATGGCCTGTATGTGTATATGTGTGGGTGGTGGTTATGGGTGTGGATGTTGTAATGGTCGTCTATGGCCTGTATGTATATGTGTGGGTGGTGGCGATGGGTGTGGAGGTTGTAAGGGTCGTCATAAGGTCCAATATGCACAAAATTAAATTGCAGTGTCATTTTTCAAAAAAATAATTTTAAACTTGGCAAATATGCAAGTATACTCCTCTGAAAATAATTCCAGGATTTCCAACTTACATGTGTGCCGAGGTGGGAGGAGTGGGGCTGGGTGTGTTTGGGAGGGGGTGGGGTGGGGTTGGTGAGGGGGAGATATAAATTTCGTCAAATATCTATTTTTCTTTAATGATTTTGAGAATATCAGTATAATTTGCTCCAGGGTCACCATGGGACTCTGGGATAGGGGTCAAAAGTTCAAATACACATATACACTAAACATGTTTGATTCATTTACAGTGTCATACATGTATACAGAAAAGCATAAATAATACTGTATCAAAGAACGATCGAAACAATTACATCTACAATGGATATAGGGTTAAAGGAAATTGACCTGTTTGAAGAAAACGTGGGTATTTGCGATGGCACGTCGTCGAATTCGTTCTAGTTACAATTTGTTATTATTAATGAAGGAACGTAGGCTTTCAAGTAACTGTAAAAAAAAAGATTCATTAAAAATTATGATTCGAATTATCATATGCATATATGATAAAAAACACAAAGACACAAGGGAGATAACATTTCAGAACCTAGGTATACAAATACCGATAAGGTCATAACGGTGGGGGTAAGTGGCGAATAATGTACAGGGTAAGTGGGGAATAATGTACAGGGTAAGTGGTGAATAATGTACAGGGTAAGTGGTGAATAAAGTACACAGAACACGAACTCGGTGATGGATTCGGAGAAGTGTTCAATGAAATCGTGCAAAACGTATGTATACACGTGTAAGAGGGCATTTACATATCTAATCCTAGATACAAATCAGATTGCAGGTCGTAACTATGTTAATATTCTCTGCAATACGCACTAAAGGTGTAACTGGTTTAAACCACAGGGGGTCTGCACGGTGTTGGGATGGTGTTTAAATGGTTTGGTATAGAGTATACCAAACCGTTTAAACACCATCCCAACACCGTGCCGACCCCCAACACCATCCCAACACCGTGCCGACCCCCTGGTCGGCACGGTGTTGGGATGGTGTTTAAATGGTTTGGTATAGAGTCCTAAAACCCCAAACATCGAAAAGAGTCCTAAAACCCCAAACATCGAAAACCCATATTACTAAGTATACATAACATGTATACTTAGTAATATGGGTTTTCGATCCGAGCCATGTGTATATTTCGCAATAACATATGTTTAAACCACAGGGGGTCGGCACGGTGTTGGGATGGTGTTTAAATGGTTTGGTATAGAGTCCTAAAACCCCAAACATCGAAAACCCATATTACTAAGTATACATAAAATGGTTTGGTATAGAGTCCTAAAACCCCAAACATCGAAAACCCATATTACTAAGTATACATAACCTAAAACCCCAAACATCGAAAACCCATATTACTAAGTATACATAACATGTATACTTAGTAATATGGGTTTTCGATGTTTGGGGTTTTAGGACTCTATACCAAACCATTTAAACACCATCCCAACACCGTGCCGACCCCCTGTGTATACTTAGTAATATGGGTTTTCGATGTTTGGGGTTTTAGGACTCTATACCAAACCATTTAAACACCATCCCAACACCGTGCCGACCCCCTGTGGTTTAAACATATGTTATTGCGAAATATACATATGGCTCGGTTTGTTTGTCTGTTTGGTGTTTAACGTCATTTTCCAGCACATTTTAGGCTGTATTTGACGGTCGATTTATTTGTGGTGGAGGTATACCACTCACTTATTCCTGGGTAGAACCAGCACTGTATACCTCCCGCCGTCCGTAACAATCGACACTTTCTCACTTACAAGTTGAGCTCCCAGTGGTATTCGAACACGCAGCAGTGAGAATGAGAAGGTACAAAGTTCTAACAACATTAGTTAATGCCCTTACCTTGTGTAACTAACATAGATGCAGTTGGTAAGGTCGTTGCATACGTTCGTAGGGTTAGTTGGTTCGAGCCCAACAAAATCCAGTATTTTTGAAACCAACTTATTTTAAAATATTTCACAAATTGTGTTCGAAAATATTACGGATTAAATCTGATTTGTTCTTACCATTCTGAACTTTGGTAAGCTAGAACTGAAAAAAAATATATATCATTCTCACCTTGTCTTGTCTTTTCATTTTCCCGATTTGTGTTGTCTCGTCTTAATAGAATTTCCCATGTCTTGTAATGTGGTCGTAGGTTCTGATCATTATGTAAATGCGTGTTCGGCACCGCATTTTGTTCCAACCATTTCTTAAAAACAATTGCTGGTAATACACGCTTTCCAATTCTTGGGTAATCGTTTTCTTTGCTGTCAGTGAAAAACATCGCTTGGGAGAGTCCGATGAATACACAAGATGCCAAATAACACATAATCTGAATTTTAATTGCCATTGTCTTTAATCTGAAATAAAATAATAATAATAAAACTGTCGTATTACTTTTTTTTAAAGTCACTATCCCGCCATCAACAGGCAAATCAGATTTACACCGTTTCTAAACCTATTGATGACGAGGTATATATATATCATATTTTAAGAACCGTGAATAAACTAATACTTTGATCGACACATATATATTAGTTTATGATCTGAATACATGGATAGGGTTTGATACATGGTTTTGTTGTGTAATTTTGCCGTTATTTGGTTGGTTAGTTTCTTTAAATGTAAACAAAAATGCACATGCTATTTAATTAAATGCGTTTGCGGATTTGCGATCGATAGTCAAACGGCAATCACGACACAATATAAATATACCTCTAAAGTATGTTAATTTCTATTTCATAATGCATGCTACGATATACGAAAATAAACAATGACACATAGCCTATTCAGAATATTTTTGTTTGTAGAAAACTTGTTTAGCAAAGTGGAATAAGGAGAGAAGTTATTGAAGTTATGTTAATATAACGTTAGTACTATTGCGAGTTGCCCGTGGGAGCCTCGCACATAGGTATATAAGGGCCGCAGCACGAGAAATACGGCGAGGAGATACTCTGGAAGGCTTAACCTGAAAGGGCTCACGACGATTTGTTGGTGGGGGACGTGAAACCTTCGAACTACACACACACACGAAATACTCATTCAAGCTGACCATCTGATTATACAAAGCGAGATAGATATGCATATACGTTTTCCGTTGCTCAGGTCTGAGGGTCGTTTAAATAAAAAACAAATAAATAATAATAATAATAATAATGATAAAAAAAAAAATACATTCGCATTCTTTGATGCGCTGTCAAAGAATTTGTATTTATAAGCGTATTGAGAGTCGTTGGTCTGCGCGAG